>CDMY01000412.1:12815-44871 GCA_001179505.1 Vitrella brassicaformis | reverse complement strand
CCCCGCAGTCAGTGAATCACGGCCTCTTGCGCGGCCCTCCGCCCCTCCCACCAGTCGGCACGGGCGACGGCGGCCTGGAGAAGCCCGAAGACCTCACACGCGCACCCATCACCGTGGCAAACGGCGCCCTCTTGGGCTCAGACTGGCCTCGGCCGCGAGATGCCCTTTTGCTCTGATGCGAATGGGAATGGGGGTGTGCAGTCGGCCTCATGGGCAGCGCACAGACGGGGGATGGGTCGGCACGCGGCAGGTCCCTCGCCTGTCGTCCGGATTGTCCCCCTGCTGCTGCTGGCTTGGTGGTCTTGCGTTTGGTGGGTGGTGGTTTGGTGAGGTCGGTGTTGGACGGAGGCGGGGTGGGCGTGGGGGCGGCTGAGAGCTCCTCGTCGGGCAGGATGGCCGTGGCGTACGACAGACCCGATGCTGGCACACCTGGGAGGCACGTACGACACACACACATAAAGAGATTGCATCCGTGAGAGGTGGCGCGGCTGCCCCTGTCTGCACCCACCCCACCCACCCACCTTGCATCATGAGCCTGGAGGGGCTCTCCATGGATGGCGGATAGGGCACCCCCTCCCCTATGCGGCCGCCACGACCGCACTCTGAAACCTCCGGGCCGACATAGCCGCCCACATCAACAGCCGGCACATAATGACCAGTCGTCTGCCCTGCTGCAGGCTGCTGCTGCTGCTGCTGCGTCTGTTCATCATCACCGGTGTCAGGTGGTGGGGCTGGTGGGGCTGGAGGAGGTGTTGGAGTCGGTTGGCCGTGTGGCTGTGGCTTGGGTATGTGTTGTCGGGTCTCGCGCAGGCGGCCGTGGACGAGCTCTAGAGACTCGCCCAGCTTCTTGGACAGCTGACCGATCCAAAAGCCAAAAAGGACGGGTATGGGCAGGAACTGTGTGTGTGTGTGTGTGTGTGTATGTGTGTGCAGGTCCCTCCCTCGCTCCCTCCCTTCCTTTGTCCTTTGTTTACCAGTGCGTTTCGTTCCCTCTCTCTCTGGTACTTGTGTTCCAGCTCCCGCAGCCTCTCAGCCACACCACACGTCTCACCGCCACCTGTAGACATACAAACATACAACCATTCCCACACACAGATCGCTCAATCAACCAGCCAATCAAGTGCCCGTCTTGTATATTGCTCATATACCTGGTCGTGCCCTGCCCAGTTTGACGCGCCAGTCCTCCCTTTCAGCCGCAGCACGTGGGGTCCTCCTGACCGCTGTGTGGCCCGCACCACCACCGCCACCAACACCTCTCGTGGCGCCCCTGCGTGAGTGTGGGGCGGCACCTGTGTGTCGCGGAGGCGCAGACGGACACCGCACACGAGCGCCAGACTGGGGAGAGGGGAACTGAACAAACACCGGCCACACACAACACAGGGCGGTGTGTGTGGATGCATCCATCGGGCAATGGTGTGTGTTGGTGGTTAGGACTTACCGATGCATTCGGTGCGGGTGCTGATGCGGGTGGTGGATGTGGATGTGGGTGGTGCTGCGTGTCGGCTCTGGTGCCCCCAATGAGGCCCTTCTTGGCCGTCTTGGACCGCTCCGCCTCCAGCTGGTGCGTCAGATACGCCACCCTGCAGGCATTGATCCAGCCAAGGATGCCAACATTCAGATTCATTCTCACAGAACTCGCTCCTTCATCCATCCATCCATCTACCCTACCTGTCCTGCAGGCAGCGTATTGTTTCCTCAGCCTGAGCAGCAGAGCACACACGGGGAAAGGACTTACTTGCAGCTGCCTTCTGGTGTGTTGACTGTGTGTGTGTGTATGTGTGTGTGTGCCTTGGCGGTAGCAGCCTTCGCTGCTGCATCGGGGTCATTGCGGGCTATCTCGCGCGACAAATCTGATTGACAGTGAATAAAGGAGGGAGGGAGGGAGGGAGGGAAAGAGATGCTTGTTGTGTCGCACAATGACCAATCAATTGCCTACCTACCTGCCTCCCTCCCTCCCTACCTTTGAGTTGTGTGTCGAGTCGTTCCTTCTCCCTGGTGACGTACATGAGTTTCTGCCTGGCGGTGTCGCTGTCCTGCTCTCGGTCCATCAAGGCACGCCGACAACGATCCAACTCAATCTGCATGGCCAGTAGACAGACAGACAGACAGGCACAGCAAGATGCAAGCATCCATCCACCCACCCATCCATCGGATGGATGGAGCTCACCCACCTCTAGTTCAATTTTCTTCTCCTCGGCCTCCTTCAGGCGACCCTCCAGCTGATGGATCCGATCCATGCAAACATGACATGTGGGCTGGGCGTGATGACAGTGAGTGAGTGGCACAACAGCCCCGTCTTTGGGGTGGATGCTTACGTGTTGTTTGGTGAGAGCGTGTTGCGAGGTGAGCTGTGTCTTCTCCTGCTCGGCGTACCGCAGGCCCGACTTGAGCGCCTCCAGCTCACGATGGGCGCTCTCCAACTCACACTGATACATCCATGCCATCCATCATGAAGGCATCAAGGAAAGGAAATGAAATGAAATCATCCCCTTCACAGAGAAAGGTTTCCTTTCCGAAGTGCACTGCACTGCACTGCACTGGCTGCCTAACCCACCCACCCTGAGTTGGTCCCGCTCTGCCGCCAAAGCCTCACACTTGCACAGAAGGTCCGTCTGCACAGCACAGCACAGCACAGCACAGACAAAGGGGGAGGGAATGCACGACGGACCCATGGGATGGATGGATGGATGGATGGACAGACAGACACATTCAATGGGGTTGTGCGTAGGGAGGGTACCCACCTCGACTTGGTCCCTCTGCCGGCGGGCCTCACGCAGCAACTCCTGCGCACCACGGGCCCATGCAGACAGACAGACAGACAGACACATGTAGCGAGCGGATCCCGTGGCCGTTGCTGAGCATCGTTGTGGCTGTCTGACTGACTGACTGACCTCTTTGGTTTCCTTGAATGTCCTCTCCCTCTCCACCTCCTCGCGTAACAACGTTATCTCAGCTGCATCCCATGAGTGAGGGAGTGAGGCAACCAAACACACACACACACACACACCGCAGTAATCTGGCAGAGTGTGTGTGGACGTGTACTAACTAACCATTGAGGGTTTCGTTTTCGATCCTAGCTCTGTTTGCCTCCTCGCCGGCCACGAGGGCCTCCCTCTCAGCCTGCGCCATGCGCTCGCGGCACAGCTGACACACACACATATGGACAGACGCGACTCACACGCCCAACACAATGTGAGCACTCACTCCGACCTGTTGCCTGTCGGCCTCAGCTTCGATCATCCGCTTGGACTCGTGCAGCAGCTCACTGCACACACAATCACACGCACAAGACAACACAACCATCCACCATTCACTCAGCCATGTCTGGGTGCGCTCGTGTGTACCATACCTGAGTTCCGCGACCTCGTCTGCCAGTCTGCGAGACCGCGCCGGGCCGCCTGCCTCCAACGCACCCTGACCCACACCAACCACACCACTCATGCCAGCACCAGCACCAGCAGCAGGATGAGGAGGATGAGCTCCTGGGGGGCTGGTTGGTGACGGCACTGATGTGGGGCGGAGGGTGGCGCCACTCGTGTACGGAGGCACCTGAATCGTATGGCATTGCAATGCACGACCACAGACAGACAGTGAACATGATGCCGGTAGACAAGGCACCCTCTCTTGTCAGTCTGTCTTTCTGCCGTGCTCACAGGTGGGTGTGTGTCGTGGATAGGGTCCGTATGTGCGAGTGTGGCTGTGCGTGCGCCCTCGTCTGCAGCAGTCCTGCCAGGGAGGGGCGGCAGGAGGTCATCGGCCGCGCCGGCACGAGCAGACGGCAGCCGGAACCCATAACCGCCCGACACACTGAATGAGCCAACGGGATCCATGCACATGGACGCGCTCACTGACTCTTTGTTCGGCTAACTCACCGTGCGCCCATTCCGCCATCGTCGCCACCAGCACCGACCCCAACACCGCCATACAGACGAGAAGAAGAGGAAGAGGAAGGGCCATGCGGCGCCGCCGACGAGTACCCGCCCCTCCCACCGTCAAGAAACTCTGAGTCATAGGGCGACGCGCCGCCCTTGGCCCCACCCAGACCTTCAACCCGGCTCGACAACTCGCTGATCCGCTCCTTGAGCTTGGCACGCTCCTCACTGTCGACATCCCCGACCTTCTCCCTGTCCCTGTCTGAGCCAGAGGCAGGGGCGGGCCCTGGGAAGGCTGTGTCCATGGCTGTCACAGTGGCGGGTGGAAGGGCGGGTGGCCGCTCATTGAGGGGCGAGGGGATTGGTCGGTGAGCCAGGGCTGTGTGTGGCTTCGGTATGAGGTTGTCGTGGCGCGCCTTGGCCAGCTCCAGCTCCAGTGTCTGGTTGCTCCGCTGCAGCGCCTCCACCTCCCTCTTTAACGCATCGCTCTCCACACGGTGCCTGAACCAACACACGCACGGCACACACACACCGGTGTGTGCGATGCCGGACGGCGGCAATCGGTTGGTGTGTCAATATCTGCATGGATTGCATTGCATGCAGGCCAGGCGTACCTGTCCCTCTCCCTCTCGACGGCGTGGACGGACGCCGCTATCTCCCGCTCCAGGTCCATGGCTACTGAACTCATGGAATGCAGCCCCTCTGCCATCTGATTCACACACACAGACGGCGGACCAACTCCCTAAGCCACAGGCAGACCATGCAGCTGTTTCGTCACTCCTTCCCCTCGTGCGAGCTTAATGGCACTTTCCGAGCGTCCCTTTCCTGAGAAAAACGCGCTATTGAGGATGTGGGAGCCTGGAATGGCAATGCGGTTAGGCAGGCAGTGCTGCCCTTGACGTCCTGGCATCCCGTCTTTTCGCCTGCTGCGGCGGTGTCCGCGGCCTTCTGCAGCGCAATGGGCAACCAGGTACACAGGAGCAAAGCAGCTCGCAAAGCTGCAGCGAGGCAGGAAGACAGAGAGGCCACTCTGGGAGTTTGAGACGGGACGATTTTTGGAAGCTGCAACAGAGGAGGAAGGCACGAAAGCGTATTGTGTTGTTGTGTTGCTGTGGTTGTGTGGTCTGTTGTGTGTGTGATTGAGTGTGTGCAGTGCAGTTTTCCGGCTCAGCAGTGCCTCCACAGGGGAGGCGTGTGGCCGCTGCCGCCAACGGTAGGTACCCAAACACCACTCACTTCACACGCCTAGCCCATGTCTGTCTGTATCTTGTTTGTGTGGTCGGCATGTCAGAATGAGCATCAGATCGACATCAGCGAGTGGGCTGACATGGACCGGAAGCTCATCCGCCCGTCGGTGCAGGGCGGGGCCGTCAACATGAGCAGCACCGGCGCCACAGACGACTCGTCGCACTTCAACATTCACGACGCCCGGAGGGGCGACCAGTGGCTGTCAGCGAACCACTCATACCTGGTCAGTCAGTCACACACACAGATGAAGGGTAGGGTCGGTAAATGGACACTAGTCGTAGGGAATGTGAATGTGTGTGTCGATGTGTGTGTATGTGCAGGTTGCTGAGGCGGGTGTGTACAACGAGGTCGAGAACCACAAGCTCGACAACGGGGCCTTCTACTCGGGACAAATGAGGGTGGGCGCACAGTACAGTCACACAGACAATTGAGACACTCAACACCTCATTTATTCACACACACGCTGCGTATGTATGCTCTGTGTGACCCCTTTTGCACCAGAACGACCAGCCACACGGCAGGGGCGAGCAGGTAACACAAGGACAGAAAGAAAGAGCGATTGATGGGATGGGTGGGCCTCTGTCTGATCCTTGCTCATCTCCCTCCCTGCCTCCCTGCCTGCCTGGTTTTATGCGTTATGTGTCTGTAGGTGTGGAAGGACGGCACGAGTTACGTGGGTGACTGGCGTGAGGGCAAGGCGGAGGGCCAGGGCCACCTGACCAAAAAGGACGGCACCTCCTACAAGGGCGAGTGGCGAGACGGACGCAAACACGGTCCAGGCGTCGAACGACTGCCGGACGGATCATACTATGAAGGTACGTAGGTCGGTCGGCACACACGCAGCAGCGTGGCAGAGATGCGCCTGTGCGTGTGTGTATGTATGTGTGTGCGTTGTCTTTGCTTGCCCCCAGGTCATTTTGTTGAGGGCAAGAAGCAGGGGAAGGGCACCTTTCGGTGGGAGGGGGGCGCCACGTACGAGGGGTCCTTCTACGAAGACAACCTTCACGGACACGGCAGATTCAAAGTAAAGCTCACACACACAGAGTCAAGCCAAGCAGGACGCACACTAGGCAGACAGACACACAGACAGACAGACAAGCCAACAGATCGTCTCAAATGGATGGATGGATGGATGTCTGCAAATGGCGGATCGATCTGCAGTGGCCGGACGGCAGGGAGTACTCAGGACAGGTACACACACGCATCACAACACACACACACACACACACAATGCCGCCCGCCTTTGCTCGTCGTGTATCCCAACCACCTACGTCTGCAGTGGAAGCGGAATCGCATGGACGGTCAGGGCAAGTTCACCTGGGCCGACGGCAAAGTCTACGAAGGGGAATACAAAAGCGACAAGTAACTAACTACCACCGGGATACAGCAACGGTCCACACATGTGCGTGTCCGCTCTGCCCATCAGGAAGCACGGCGCCGGTCGTTTCTCTTGGCCCGACGGGTCTGAGGTGCGGGGCAACTGGGTCAACGGCAAACAGGAGGGCAAAGGTGAGTGAATGAGTGAGTGAGGTGGGGAGTCAGTTGGGGAGTCAGTCAGTCAGTCACGTGACCACATAGACTCCCCTGACTGTCCGTGCGTGCGTGCGTGTAGGCTGGCACAAGGGTCAGGACGGCGTGGTCAAGGAGGGCATGTGGGAGAACGGACAGGTCGTCAAGTGGATCGCCGTATAGACACCCACACACACACCCGCCGAGCCACTGACTGAGTTTGTCTTTTCTCTCGTTGCGTGGCGCCCTCCCCAACCCAATCCAACCCAACCCAGCTTACCAGGGTGGGTGTCCCATGTTCATTTCTTTCCTCCTTCCTCCTTCCTCACTCGCCTTGCTTCCTTCCCCTGTCGTATGGTATGCGTGCCAGTACACCTTGCCAGCCACCTGGTTGGTTGCCCGCCCCGCCCGATGTATGTATTTATGTGGCAGACAGACAGACACAGACTCATCAGATAGACAATGCGATGCGCACCATACATACCATGAGTCCTTTCCTCCTTCCTTCCCTCCCTCCTCATCCACTTACGCACTCACGTCAGTCAGTCAGTTAGTCAGTCAGTCAGTCAGTGCACATCACATAGACACATACATACATACATATCTACAAACAGCCAATTCAAGCGATGGTGAGTCATCTCCATCCATCCCTCTCTCTTGTTGTGTGTGTGGATGTATGTATGTACCTGCCTGTCTGTCTGCCTGCCTACATTACATGACTGACGTGTAAGTACGTACCTACATGCTGATGGCTGGCTGGGTCTGGCTGGCTGCCTGGCGGGGTGGGTGGCTGGCTGGCACGCTGGCAGTGTATTTATGCATACGTGCACTCATCCATCCATGTGTTCCTGCATGTTTGGACTACACCTGTGTGTTGTTTTTCCCACCTGGTTGAGATAATCGACACACTCATGATCAGGCGAGGCGAGCGCCAGTGACTGACACCCGAGAGAAAGAAAGACAGACCAACTGGTTTTGCTGTCGGTGTGTGTGTATGTTTTGGGGAGAGGGGGCGTGCGTACGTTGGTTGCCGTGCCGGCTGCTGTGGGATGCGGTGCGGTGCGGTGCGGTGTGGGTGTCCTGTTGTAAGACAAACGATGCGAGCAGGGTGGGGGGAGGCTGAGATGGCTGATATCTCCCCTGGCCAGGTGATATGGGTGACTGACTGGTGGGTGCAGGTGGGTGGATGGATGGATGGATGGACAGACCCATTTACATATCACATGGATACATACATACCTCCTGATCGATGTGACTGACTGACAGGCAGGCTGTGCCCTGCCCTGCCTACCGTCAGTTTATATGTGATCGATGCAATATTGATTGATGGTCTGTCTGTATCCATTCATTCTACACACTGCCTGGATGCGTACACATTCACTCAAGGAAAGGCATTCATTCCCTCATTCATTCAGTGTCCATCCATCAAGAGTTGACTGACACCACGCGCACACTCACCGACGCACCCACTGACTCACGTCACGCAAGCACAGCACAGCACTAATAACGCAGTCAAGGCTGCAATTGCATCAGACACTCAAGGCAAGCACAGCACAGCACGTCACGGACACCAGCGAGAGACCCACTTAGTCAGTCAGTCGAGCAACCTATCTACCTTACCTGCACACGCGGACAAGGAAGAGCAAAACGGAGGGAGCAAAGACCAGACAACCAGATAAGATGACGACACGCAGCGCACGACATCACACAACACACCTTCCTCTCACACACACATCTCTCCTCTGCAGGCACTGCAGTTACTGCACCTCCCTGCGTTGATTTGATGGACCTGCCTGCCTGCATGTGACCGTCGATGGCCATGCAGCGCACGCCTCACTGCGTGTGTGCGGCCCGGAAGCCCTCAAACAGGTCGACCACCAGGCTCTGAATGTCACCCCACCTGAGCCAATCAACCAACCAAACCATCAGTCAAATCAATGCACCGCCCCGTCTGTCTGTCAGCCATTTACTTATTCCCCTTGTATATCACGTAGTACCTGAGTACAGCAGCGGTGCCCACGACGGCCATGCCGACGAGAAACACGGGGTTCCTGAGGACCCCCCAGCCGCCCCACAGCCGCTGTGTCTGTCTGTTGTACAGGTAGAAGGCCAGTTGGTCGTGCTTCTGCTTGTCGGCCAGGCTAAGCGCCGTGTGGCCGTTCTTGCTCCTCAGACCCCAGTCGGCACCGATGTCCAACAGCAGCCGCACACACCGACGGTTGTCGTAGTAGGCCGCCACGTGCAAAGCCGTCAGACCCTGGAAGTCCTGCGCGTCAAGCAGACCACTCACACGGCTGCCGTCGGTCAGGTACTCAACCACAGGCAGGCAGTCACGCGCCACAGCCAGGTGCAGCGCCGACTGGCCCAGGGCGTTGAGGGCGTGCAGGTCCGCCCCGTGCGCCGCCAGCAGCCCGCACATCGCCCGCGACTTGGCGAAGAATATGGGCGTCTGGCCTTTGATGTCGGTCGCATTCACGTTGGCACCATGGTCCACCACCAGCAGTGTGGCCATGTCCATATCGTCGGCGTGCACCGCCATGTGCAGCGCCGTCACGTTCTTGTCGAATGGCAGGTTGACGTCGGCGCCGTGTGTGAGCAGCAGACGGGCGAGGTGCAGCTGGCCGCGGCTCACCGCCCACTCGACTGGGTAGGTGTTGGGGGGCTCGGAGGGCTTGTTGGGGTCCGCCTTGGCCTGCAAGAGTATCTCAATGCGCTCGGTCGTGTCGATTTTGACGGCCTCCTCCATGGCCACGAGCAATAAGGTCCGCCGCTTGCCCTTTGGCTCATCTTGAACACACACGCGCACACACGATGACTCCCCTTGGATGCATCAAGGCTCTTGTTGTCTGTCTGTCTGTCTGTCTGATTGTCTGCGTTTTTGTCTGATTCGCTCATTCATTGACCTGTGAATGAGTTGGGGTCAGCTCCGGCCCTGAGGATGTTGGTCAGGCACGCTGTCACGTGGTCGTACGGCATCAGAAATGGGATGTATCAGTATCACGGCAGAGCTTAGAATAGGGTGCAGTGCAGTGGAAGGGCGACTGAAAGGCCAGCAACTCAATCAGCTGCGCACATCCTGAGAGAGAATGGTGCTCAGCAGTAATAGGGGCTACCCGACGAGGAGGGTCCCTCCCCATTCCCCACCTGCGAGCTTAGCTGCCGAGCTTGCAAAGAAGTTGTTCCCTGCGCTGTCCTCTTCTGCTGACGCTACACCTCTCTGTCTATCGCCCTCTCTCCACTCGACACAGCGTGAGGCAGATCCGCGGACGTCGGCTGGTGACGTCAGATCTCTCAAGACATCGACAGCTGCCCACCCTGGACGCCTCGGTTTGTCGTGCAAGTCAGTGGTCAGCAGGGCTGTCTGCGCGCGGCATTCATCGGCGGGTCTCGGGGTGACCATGCTCGAGTGGCCACCTGTTCCTGCTGCCACATCCAGTACGTCTGTTGGGAGGAGGAGGTCGGCGTGGCCAGTGTCGTGCCCTCCACCACGCCACGGCTGTCGTCTGCTCATCGTGGGCAACACCGCTTGATCTGATTGGATTGATTATCGAATCGCTTGGCTGATTACTGTCTGTTTGTTTGATTGATGCACGTGTCTGCGTTGACGTCGGTGACGGTGTGCGACGCGCTGTACGGTGAGGTGCTGCACTTGGAGCGCATCGATGTGGGCAAGAAGGGCGGACCCAACGAGGCACTCAAGGCCAAACTGGCCGACAAGTGGAGAGTGCCCGTACAGGACATCATACTGCTGCCTGAAGGGGGAGGGGGAGGGGGCGCAGACACAGACAGGGTAATCGACACACATACACACACCTACACACACACACGCGCACACGCGCACAGACAGAGAGAGGGGAGAAATGGCCATATCGATGCGTGTGTGTGTGTGTGTGTACGAATGGGCAGGATCGTTGGTGGTTCACGTTTCGCCGTTCGTCGCTGGATCAGAAGGGCACCGATGTGTCGGCGTCGTCATCAGGCGCCCCGCAGTCGTCATCGGCATCGTCGGCCCCGTCAGGTCTCATAGACAGCGGCGAGGGTTCGGGCGACGACCCCTTCCTCCGTCCTCACAGACTCACCACCTCCACACACGTCGAACTAGAAGGTACGCAAAGTCGTGGGGCAGCCACAGCACACACACACATCTATCCATCCGCGAGTGGACCGAGTGTGTTGCTCTTTTTGTGTGTGTGTGTGTGTGTGGATGTCAGCTGACGAGGAGGAGCTTTTTCGGTCGGCATCCGCACAGACGTTGGACCCTGGTCAGACAGCCACACACACACACACACAGGGTCTATGAGTCGGCTGCCGGCATTGCGTAAACCCTCGTCTGTGAGTGTGTGTTTCTGTGCAGCCCTACAGAGCTTCCACAACGCCATGCACGATGCTCGGGTCAGTGTCAGTCAGTCAATTCAATGCAGCGCACTGCACTGCACCGACCTCTCGGTACCTATGGATGGGTTTGTGCAGTTGGTGGTCGAGGGGACCCGTTCGCTGTCGATGGCGATCTCTGACTTGCACGAGCGGGTCAGGCGCCAGAAGAGGGCTTGCAGGGCCGTCATCGCCAACCTGCTACACCACAAAGAGTGAGTGAGTCAGTGGCCGACCGACCGACCGAACCGTCACACAAAG
The DNA here is from genome assembly GCA_001179505.1 of Vitrella brassicaformis. NCBI lineage: Eukaryota > Vitrellaceae > Vitrella > Vitrella brassicaformis. The sequence goes on along the minus strand of CDMY01000412.1, from coordinate 33,610 downwards.
GGAGAGAGCCACAACCGCAGCACACCCTCCCTCTCTCCCTCTTTGTTTGTGTGTATGTATGTTCCTCAGCACATTCCTGGCTTCAGTCGATGCGTTCTCGAAGAAGTCGACGGGCGTGCACGCCCGTCACCAGAGTGTCCTTGAGGGGCTGGATGCCGCCATCGGGCGGCTGAGGGAGGTGGAGCTACACCCTGCCATGCGCCTGCAGGGCAGACACACACTCGCGGTCAGCTTCGTCAGCCAACGAAGGAAGGAGGGGCTGGACACATCCTTCCTTCGTTGTGTGTGGTGCTATAGGATGTGGTCCCCGAGCAGCGCATCCGGCAGTTCGCGGCCTCTTGTGGGGCAGACCACGGTAAACCTGCCAGCCACGCAGTCAGTCAGGCCGGCCAAGGACAGAGAGAAAACCATGTCTGTATGTGTCTGTCCGTGTGTGTGTGTGTGTGTTGTGTGTGAAATCCGTCAGACCGCATCCGCCGTCGGATCGAGCAGCTGCGGAAGGTGGCCATCGAGACGGGACAACACACAGACGGCGAACTCGAAAAGATGAACGACTTCTGGTCAGCAAGCAACCACACAACCAATAATCCCCACCCCACCACACACCACACACACTCCCTCGCTCCACTGTCTGTCTGTGGTCAGTGCGGACGAGACGGTGGAGAAGAACATGCATGAGCTCAACGAGCTGCTGCGTCAGCAGAAGGCGACCTTCAAGAGTCTGCTGCAGACCCTGCCCCCGCAGCCCACCATCGAGGCCTCCACCACCATCAGTATGGTCGGCGTCGGCGACGCACAAAGGCCACAAGAGCACCCTGACGTCGTCCGCTCGTTCTCGCCGGAAGCCGCCGCAGAGCTGCTCGCGAAGGAGAAGCAACAGGTCCGTGAGTCGGTGTGTGGGTGGGTGAATCTTGTTGAAAGATAGACTGTGGATAGATCTGATCTGATCTGGTTTGGCTGTGTGTGGCGTGGTGTGTGTCATGTCTGTCTGTCTGTCAGCACGAGTACTTGGGTCGTGTGCAGGATCTGCATGAGAAGGTCAAGGAGCTCTACTCCCGATGCTGCGTCAGATGGGTGAGAGGATGGGGGATGGGGGCACAGACACACACCCATCCCATCAGCCACTGGCAGCCAGCCCGCATGCTTCCTAACCCAACACGCGTCTCTGATGCCTGCCTGCCTGCCTGCCTGTTTGTGTGCCCTTGCGTCTCATGTGTCAGTCTAGCCGGTGTGCAGCCTTCCTGGAGCACCTCAGGGAGGTCTCATCGCTGCAGGTCTGTCAGTCCGTCAGCATGCCAGCCTGTCTGCGCCTCACATGGCTCTGTGTGTGTGTGTATGTGTGTGCACTGCAGTCGCGGATCCACCAGCTGTCGAGTCAGGGAGTGGTCTTCGAAGAAACGCTCAACAAACAAAAGGTAACACACACACACACACGCAAAAGGCAGCCAACCAACATGACTGACCATTCATCCCTTCCTGTGCGTCAGGCTGACTTCAGCCACCTGAGTCACATCGACCGCATGCCGTCGGCCTACCAGGCGGCCCTCACCGAAATCGCCAGGAGGAGGACATTCAAAGCCAAATACGTCGCTAGGGTAACTAACTGACTGACCACAGCACACACACCAGACTCGCCAGCTGATGGATGGAGGCACTGTGTGTGTGTGTGTGTGTGTGTGAAGGCGATGAGTGCGTGTGACGTCTTGACGCGCATGAGGGAGGAGGAGGAAGAACGGCGCAGAACGTACGCAAGCGTCAGATGAGCGAGCAATCGATCATATGTGTCTGTCTGTGTGGTCCACCAGTTTCATGAAGCGGCATGGCGTCCACTTACCGGCCGAGTTCATCCCTGGCCTCGAGGCCCTCCCAGCCACCATCAGGTACCTACACCACACCACACTGCACATCACCTTCCTCCATCCATCCATGTGTATCTGTGTGTCTCATGATCGATCCACAAGTGTGGACATCCCCGATTTCGACGAGGGTCTGCCACAGATCGACCTCAGCGGCCCTCTATCGGCCTCAGGGGGTGGCAGTGGTGTCGGTGGTGGGCCGCAGCTCATCGAGGAGGGCCTCGAGGGTTCTGACGAGGGCGGCACAGGCATCCACCGGTCGTTCCTCACTTCGTCTGGTCCCACCTCACACTCACAGCGGTCCACACCCCGCAGCGCACACGCCAGCGCCAGTTCCTCTTCACACCCATCCACTCTCTCGCCCCACCGATCCCTCCCTCCCACATCGACGCAGGGTGGCATTGCACAGCCGTCCGCTTCTGGTGGTACGGGTGTTGCTGGTGGTGGTGGTGTTGGTGGTGTCCCGCAAGGCGATCTCCGTTCGTCGTCTGACTTCTCGCGGTCGTCGTCCACTCTGTCGGACTCCCTGCAGACCGCCTCCGCCGCCGCCCCTCCTGTCCCTCCCCCTGCCGCACCATCGCAATCGCCGTCTCTCTCTCCCTCTCCACCGGTTGTCCCTGCCCCTGTCGCTGTCCCCGCCCCCACGCCCGGTGGGGAGAGTGCAGGTGTGAGTCCTGCCGGCGAGGTGCCGTCTGTGTCGAGCGGTGTGGTGGCTGCCCCCACTGGCACCGACGCGCCGGCCTTTGTGGGCGGCGTTGGTGGTGATGGTCAGATGGTGCTGCAGGAATATGGCGGGGAGAGCGGTGGGGAGGATAACCTGAGGGAAGAAGTCGATGGCGATGGTGATGGCGATGGTGCCGCAGAAGAGGTCGACAGGGGCCCGCTTCTTGAGGGCGGAGGAGATGGGGGAGGGCAGGAGGGGCCGTGAAGGAAGAAAGAAGGACAGGGGGAGCGCAGTCGCCTGGCTGGCTGGCTGGCTGGTTGGCAATCTGTGTGTGGTCTGGCTGCTGTGTGCCGTGTCGTCTCGTCTCCTCTCGTACTTCTCACTCTTTCCTGTCCGTCTGTCTGTCCGTCTGTCTGCTGTCTCTTGTCCGTGTGTTGATGGATTGAGTTTTGTCGTGTTTTGATGGCTTTTGGAGGGAGGGAGGGACAGATTGACTGACACCCAGGCAGGCAGGCTTGAACTGGTCGATGCATGGCATGCAGGCAATGCATTCAGTGCAGTGCAATGAAGAGAGGCACCGCCCCACCCCACCCCCTCCCCATCTCCACCCCCCATCACATCCATCCAGACAGACAAACAGACACGCTCTCTCTCTGTCATCCGGTGTTTTCTCCCCTGCCATCCATCCATCCATTCGTCCACCCATTCAGCCGTCCAGGCAGCTATCACACCTTCTTCTATTCTCTCTACCACCGTCTCTCTGTCTGTCTGATTGTCTGTCTGTGTGTCGTCCTCATGCTGTCTGTGTTCACTCGTGCGCCGTACGTGCGTGTTGTGTCGGTGGGTGGTGGTGTGTCCCCCTTTTTCGCTGGGCGGCCTGGGCCTGTGCGCCGGCCGTACACAGCTTTACGCGGGACTCTTACTTCGAGCATGCGACGCGATTCATGGGATGTCCAGATGGAAGGATGACCTTGCGCATTCTCCATGATTGATGAACGTGGCCCGTGCACACGCACGCACAGGCAGGCGTGCTGTGCTGTGCTGTTGTGTGTGTTGTGGTGCTGGGCCTCGTCTTTTTTTCCACTGCCCTGCTGCAGGCAAACAGTGCATTCACTCACTCGTGTGTGCGTGTGTGCCTTGCTCTGTTTGTATCCATAAAGAGCCACATCCTTACTTACACACATACTGACTGAAGCGTACGTCTGTATCCCTCTCTTGTGTGGCCGGCCGGTGGGTGCGTCAAGTCTTGTGTGAGTGTACCAGGCAGCCAGGCAAGCAGGCAAACAAGGAAGGATTTGTGTGTTGTGCTGTGTTATGCAGTGTGGTGCGTTGTGTGCGTGAGGTCGATCTATATCGGCAAATTTGAGATGCAAGACAAAGACTACTGATTTGTGCGTGTGGCTTTTTCAGTCAATCAACATACTAACATGCCAACAGGCCATTCACTCATTTCCTCACGCAGCAATCTACACGGACGCACGCGCCCATCCATGCATTTGTGTGTCTGTCTAGTCGTCGGCCATCTGCAGCCTCCTGTGGCCGGTGTGCTTCAAGATCAATAAACCCAGCTGCACGCACACACACACACACACAGTGGACAATATGTCCTCAGTCGTGAGTGTGTCGTCGTTTATTACCATGACGAAGATGGCGATGACAAGGGCGAGTATGCACTTCATTGCCCGGCCGCTCTTCTGCAGCTTCTCGGCCTTGGCGATGTGCACATTGGCCTCCTCAGTCTGCATCACCACCTGTTGGCAGCAAACAAACGCACACACCACACCCACACACACACAGAGGACGTGGTCACGTTGGGTTCGGTGTGTGCCTCCCTTTGTTCGACCTGCTCCACGTTGTAGTCAATGCGATCAAGCATCGTGCCCTGACCAGACGAAACAGACGAAACAGACAGACGATCGACGAGGGCAAACAAACAGACAGACAAAGACACACGTGTGGCTGTATGTGTGTGTGGGGGGGGGATGGGACGGGATGGATGGCATCCATGCCCAGCCCACCTGGTCGATGACGAGGACGGCGAGTTCTTTGAAGATGTTGTGCAAATCAGCCACCGACTGCGCGATGTGCGCGATCTCCTGACACACACACACACACACACAGACACATGATGACACGCACACACAGGGAGGCCATACGACTGATGAGCAACGGATTCATCTTGCTGTGCATCGTCTGTCTGTGCAGCCCCCACCCAGCGAGCCGCCCACCCCACCTGGTTGCGTGCGTTGACGTCCGTTTCGATGGTCTCGAGCTCGTTCACCTGACTCTCACTGAAACCCTGCGGTGGCCACACACCAATCCATCCAGCCAGCCAGCCATCGTAAGAGCGCGTGGCACGGACACTGTGTGTGTGTGTGTGTGGTTTAGCGTACGAAGTCATCAGTGGTCGACTCGGATGCGCTCTCGAATATCTCGCGGCCGCCGGACTGACGCTTCTTCAACTCTACCATCCGTCCACACCACACACAGACAGAGAGGGTGGGTGTCGGGTCGGGTGTGGTCTCGTCCGTGTGTGTGTGTGTGTGTGTGTGTGCGTACCCTGCAGGTAGTTTTTCTGCTGCTTCCTAAAGTCCTGAGACAGCTTCTGCAGCTGATTGGCCACACTGCGCTGAAGTAAATGAATGAAGCAACCAACCAACCAACCAACCAACACACACAGGCAACCAAACATTCCATTCACACAAGCTGCTGAATGTACTGATTGCAATGGCTGTGTGCCCACAACATATCGCAGGCAGGCGTGCAGGCATGTGCCTATTGATTGACTGACCTGTGCGTTCTGCCTGAGTGCGTATTCCTTGTTGGTGACGCCCATCTCGGTGCCCCTGGTCTGGATCTGGTGGATACGACCCTCACACTGACGAAACAACTGCACGGTAGGCACACACAAACAAACACGACACACACACACACACACATGACACATGCAGAGAGACCACAAACAGATGGCAAAGGTCCCTCGCTCCGTCCCTCCCTCCCTGTCTCCCTGACCGCTGTGATGACGTGTGAGAGGTTGTCGATTTCGGACTCGAGCGACGTGTTGGAACCCTCCTCGCCAAACACCTTCACAATCACACACACGCCTTTGCTTTTCCCTCCAGTGAGTGCTGGTGCGGGGGTGTTGTGTTCTATGCGCTGCGCACCTTAAGCAGGCGTCGCTGCTGCTTCTGCTGAAGCGTCGCAACTGCAGCCACCGACACAACACACCGCACACACCGCAGGCACCAAACAAGGAATGAATGCCTCACGCATCGCATCCCTCCCATGGATCTTCTCCCTCACTCCTTCACTCCCTCACTGACTGACTGACTCACTTTTGTCTTTGATCTTTTGTATGTCGTCCTGCGCGTCCTCTATCAGATCAACCTGAGCACAACAGACAGACAGTCCGTCGCCCAGCCCTCCCGTACGGTGGGGTGTTGTGTTGATGGGCTGGTTGCTCACCCAGACGGGCGGCAGTTGCGTCATCTCCACCTCCTGGATGTCCTCCTCTACACGGGGAGGGGCCATCGCCGCACACACATAAGACACACACACACAAGACACACACACACACAGCGTCCGTACAGGGCCAGGACAGCTAGCTGTCTGATAAGATCTGATCTCCCGCGGCCCAGCTGCCTGCCTGCCTGCCTGCCTGCCTTGCGGCTTACCAGAGGTCGACGCAAGAAGGCGCTGCTGCCCTGCGCACGCACACACACACGAGAGATCCGCACGGCAGGCGTGTGTGTGTGTGTGTGTGTGCGTCTTGTTCTCCCTGACCGGCTTCTGCATGGCTGGGGCTGCCTCCGCCGAGCAGGCTGATGCCGAATCGGTTCTTTTTGTTCTTGTGGTCCGAACGGTACTTGATGTAGATGGACGTGATGTTGCGCGTCGGACCACACACCATCTCTCTTGACAACTAACTAACAAACAAACAAACTCGCCGTTACAAACGATGCATTGCTGTCGAGAGAGAAAGAGAGGGGTTTGCGAGACGATTGCAAGCTCTTTTGCGAGCTTGCGCTTCCAGGACCGCCGCGCGAAGAAGCGTCCTTGGACGCACAGAGAGCCCTCAGTGGTCTGTGAAGTGGAGTGCGTCGAAGATCCAGCCGACGAACATGTTGATCTCCCTCTCCCTCCGCGCCGCATCTGTGCTGGGCCTGCTGTGCTCATCCAGCGCCTTCCAGCTGGTCGCCCCCCAACCCACCATGCTCTCTAGACTCAGGAAATACCCACCAGGTACGCACAGACGACACGCAGAGATTTGCACCAGGCCAGATCAACTTATGCCTGTGTTGCCTGTGGGTGTGGTGGATGTGTGGGCGGGGGGTTGCAGGTGCGTCAAGGGCGCCAGCACGGGGACCGTCGCCGCTCAACATCGTGGAGGTCAGTTTTTTGGACTGCGATGAGGATGCCGACGACTGGGACTTCGACCAGGCGCTCGCCGAACTCGACGCAGAGTTCCAAAGTGGACAAGTCGAGTAAGCACAGCCACACACACATAGCTGCACAGCACTGGGCGGCGCGGCACACACAGGGACGCAGAGAGAGATATATATATATATGAAGTGACTCACATCTGTGTGTCTGTGTGTCTGTTTGCTGTTTGCTATAGTGTGGACCGGTGGACGCAGCTGTACATGTACGAGCTGCGTGAGTGCGGCGTGATGGACGAGTTGAAGCGCAAGGCTGAGCGGATCCCCAACCAGGAGAAGAAGCGCGAGAAGGACAAGAAGCGCATCATGAACATCATTCAGGAGCGGGACATGGCATGGTTCGCCAAGACGCACTACAGCGACTACATTTTCAACGTCGAGAGCATGAAGTCCTTCGAACCGTCACAATGAGGGATCGAGGGATGGCTTGGGTGGGTGATCTGATTTGTACTAACAAGCTAGTGGTACTGGGATGGTGTTGGCTGTGAGCAGCAACGCTGCGTCTGTCCGTCTGTGTGCGTGACGTGACCGACATGCTTGGACTGTATAGCAATCAGTCAATGCGCTCACTGATTGATTGAGCCTTTCGACCGACATAGATAGATGGCCGGCTGGTCGGTCGGTCGGTCTTGACCCCTTCAAAACTTGACTTGTCTCCGCTTTTTAGTTCGAGAGTCCCTTAGACACCATGAACATGAATGCACACAGCACACACTCCCGCCCACGTTCCCCCCCGCCCCGCATCTCCCTGGGCGGCTGTACATATACATGATGTCGATGAGTAACTATTCTATTCACGTGCAGGTCAGGCAGGCAAGCCGTCCTGGTCGTGGTCAGCCGTGCTAGCTATCCATGGATGGTTTTACTGAGACCGTTTGTCTCTCCTCTCCTCTCTTCCAGCTCGTACTCCTTGCCCAAGCAAAAAGTACAGTGGGCCTCGGCTAAATGGGACACTGCCCAGGGTGTCCCATATAACGAGTTTCCCATATGACCGAGGTCCCATTTAAGCGAGGCAATTCACACGCCTTCTGCTTGGCCGTCTGAGTCACCAGGGCGTCGCAGCAGGCCACCTGACTCGCATGGCGGAGTCGCTCTTTCACTGCAAATGCTACTGTGGGCTCAAAGGCAAGCCATTCATGGTGCTCCGCAGCTTGTTTGCTTCGCTGCTTCTCGTTTGCTTGCTTGACCCCACTTTGGCGGCCCCGATCTCGGCTGTTTGTGGGTGTTTGGAGGTAAAATTTGCTTTACAGTGATCAGTGAGGCACGCTGGACCACATGCAGGTCATTGCGACGGCTCACAATGAATGAAGGTCACCGGGAAAAACGCACAAAATTTCATCGGTTAAATGGGACATTCCGCAAATCATCTCGCTCAGTGTCACGTCCCGCAGTGGTCTTGGCCGACTGGCTGCCTGTGTGCACACCTCTTTGCTGCGCGCAGCTGCTCCCCCCAGCGGGACCTCCCACCACATGTGAATTTTCTGGCGGCGGCCATTCCCGTCCTTTCGTGTCCGCCACACCATGAATGAGCGAAAGCGCCCGGCTGATAGTGATGAAGGCGACGAGTCGGACGATTGCCAGATCATCCTCGTCAAAAACGCGCCGTCCACCAAACGAACCAAGAACACCCACAAACAGCAGCAGCAGCGGCAGCAGCAGCAGAGTGCACCGGCTGTAGCTCCTGTAGCAGCTGCAGCAGCGGCTGACAAGCTCTTCGACTCCGATGACGACGTGGCGCTGTTTTTCGATGGGGAGGTGGAGGGGAAGGGCGGCCCGGAGGTGAAGAAAGAGGAGGACAACGATGATGACTGGCCCTTCGATGATGAGTAAGTATGGTGGACAGCATACATATGACATGGTGGTTTGTTTGATGGTCTCCACCCCCACCAGTACACGTATGTATTGTGCTGTCAAATTGCGTCCAGTGACGTGTTTGAGGGCGGCAAGCGGCCTGCTGCCGCTGCCCCTGCCGCTGCCGCTGCCGCTGCCGCTGCTGCGGGTGGGCGTAGCCGTGCTGATGGTGGCGGGGGGCGGGGTGGGATGGGTGGCGGCTCCATTTGGGACCTGACGGACAAGTAAGCAACACAGACACCTGCACAGGTGGGGGAGAGGAGGGGCGGGGCACCTCGTTGTCATCTGCGCAGCGGCGATGACGACGATGACATCGGACAGCACCGCCAGAAGGCAAATGCAAACAAAGGTATGCAGACGGACCATGGTGGCCACACAAAGACGCATACACTTCGGCTTCTCGCCGTGTGGTGTGTGCAGGAGGTGACCACCCGCTGAGGCATCTGCCCAAGGACTGGAGCGAGGCCAAGAACAGACCACTGTGCCCATACGACCTCGAGCAGCACCATACCGACCCATACGACGATAGATCGGTAAGCAATTCACACATTTCCTTCAATTCGTGGGCGGCTGTTGTAATGAGAGGGATGTGTGGTGCGTGTGTGTCAGGATGGTGCTGGGGGTGGAGGTGCTGGTGGGGGCGAGGAGGTCATGAAGGCCGTGCGTCGATCGTCGCTGTTCAACTTCGGTCATGAGCATCCTGCGGTCCTGGCGGAGGTGAGCCGAGATAGATAGATAACCATCCAGCAGCCGCCCGTCATCTATGCCTCCATATGCGCATATCAGTCGGCCACTCTGCATGCGGTCAAGTTGCCTCCGCTCCGCCAGACGGACATCGTACACATGCCCAAGTAATTAATTGCTCGTGACGTGCACACACGTGTCTACACATCATTCATTCCTCCCGCCCTTTCCGTCTGCCTTGCTGCCTGTCTGTCTGTCTGTCCTGCAGATGGGTAGTGGATCATGGCCTGTTGTCGAGCGTTCAGATGGAGTCGATCATCCACGTGCCGACGCTCAAGCAAGGTACACACACACACACACACCCCCTCCCCACCCCCAGCCCCAACACGCCCACATCCGAATGCCCGTTGTCAGTTGTTGGACTCTGGGCACCGGGGTGGTTTCTGCCTCGGTGACGGAACCGGCAGCGGCAAGGTCAGAACCACACCACACACCAGCACGCGCATCCGCCTGTGGCCGTATGCAAGTCATTCATTGATGAGTGGTGCACTGGTGCGTTGGTTGGTTGGTTGGTTGGGAGCAGGGGCGGACCATGGCGGCGTTCATTGGGCACGTGCACAACCACAAGCGGCTGACCAAGAACCAGCGGCACATCTGGTTCAGTGTCTCGCCCGACCTCGAAATGGACTCAAAGAGAGACATAGGTACACACGGACACAGACACGCACGATCCATGCTGCATACACCCACTAGTATACGCCTTTGTGTGTTGTGCTGTGCTGTGCTGTGCTGTATTGTTCAGATGATCTGCGTCTGAGTATTCCGCTGGCCAACATCAAGGGCATGCCGGTGTTCGACTCCTTCATGAGCAACCGCGAAAACAAACTCAAACTCCAAGACAAACTCGGACCCTCATGTATCCACCCGCTATGCCACACATACACAGACACATCAATCCATCCACACAGACATACACATATATGGGTGTTGTTTGTGTTGGATGCGTGTGCGCTTCCTTGATGCCCTCAGGCAACGGCATTCTCTTCTGCAGCTACATGTACTTCGTTAAGCACAACACCAAGAGCCAGGCAGAGGACCTGTCAGCCCGGCTCAAGAAGGGCGACCACGACATACTCAATGATCCCAAGTACCCGCCTCTTCCCACACCCACACCCACACCCCCATCCACGATCCTCTCTGTTTGGTGTGTGGTGTGGTGTGGTGTGTGTAGATTGTGCCGGTTCGCGGCCATTGTCGAGTGGCTGGGCGGCAAGGACGCTCAGGGCGCCATCGTACTCGACGAATCGCACAAGGTCGCCACGTCCAGACCAATATCCACGTAGACAGTCGCCACGGGTGTGCAGGCCAAGAATCTGGCACCAGAGTTGACGGGCAAGGGCACCGAGTTCGACAGCCAGAACATGACGCCCAAGGGCGCATCCCTCACAGGCCTGCTCGTGGCCAAACTCCAGGCACGTCACACACACACCGATGAGCTCATGGATCCATCCATCCATCCACACATCCACACATCCATCCTTCCTGGCGTGTTTGTTGTCACGTGTGAGCAGGAGTTCTGTCCCAAGGCGCATGTCATCTACGCCTCAGCGACCGCCGCATCAGAGCTGCGCAATCTCGGCTACATGTCGCGCTTGGGCCTTTGGGGTGAGTCAGTGACTGAGTGAGTGGGAGGGTGGAGTGCGCCCAGGTGCAATGCAATGGGTGGCTGCCATGCCATGTGTGTGGTTGTTGATGTGTTGATGTGTGTGTAGGTCCGGGCACTCCGTTTGCAAGCTTCCCACAGCTGCATCAGCGGATCAACTACAACGCCGTGTCCGGGATGGAGTGCCTGACGATAAATATCAAGTCGCAGGGACTCGTAAGCACACGCAGAAAGAAAGGCAGATAAAGACAGACACGAACCGACACACATATGACACACATGACGTTTCGACGCATCTCTTTCCTCCTTGTGTCTATGTCTCTCTCTCTCTCTCTCTGTGTGTGTGTGTGTGTGTGTACAGTTCTCGTCCAGAACCCTCAGCTACCAGGGCTGCAAGTTCGAAGTCGTCAAGGTGCTGTTTGGATGGGCGGATGGATGGATGGATGTGTACCAGGGTGTGTGGTGGCTTGGTGTGCCTTTCTACAGATCGGCCTCAAGAACGACGCGACCAACCTTTACTCGACGGCAGTGGTGGTGTGGCAGGACGTGTTCGCCCTCTTCAACGAGACCAAGGAAGACCCACATGTCCACTGGCACGACGGAAACACACCCGAATGGTAGGTAGAGATTGGCAATGTGCGGGCGTGGAGGCGGTGCCACCCGCTCTCCGTCTTTGTGTTCGTCTACAGTGCGGTTTGCTCCAGCCCGGACTGCAAGTACACAATCCACAACGATGAGCGGATGTAAGTGGGGCAAACTAGCCGGCCGGCTGGCCGGCCAGACACACATACAGACACACACACAGCCGCACGACAGGGCTCTCTCTCTGCGCATGGCTTCGTTCATGTGTGCGCCTTCATCGAATGCATCACACAGGGTGGCGACGATGCAGTTCTGGGCCAGTGCACAGCGGTTCTTCCGCATCCTGCTTGTCGCCACGAAAATACCCACTGCAGTGCGCAAGGCTAGGAAGGTACGGGGAGGGGATGGGGGGCTAGCCGAGCCGAGGACACCATGGTGTCCCTTGTGCCACTCCTTCAGGACCTCGCCCATGGAAAGGCCGTCATCTTCTCTATGTACACAATATATCAACACCACACACGACACAGCCCGCAACACACACCCCACCCCTCTGTGTGTGTACAGGTGGTCGACAGGCGAGGCCCGGCACCGAGAGAAGGCCGACCAGCAAGAGGCCCGTCGTGATGATGCGGACAACGATGAAGACCAGGAGGCCATGAACACCGCTGGCCTCCATCTCATACTCGAGCACTTTCTCGACAAGGTAAGGGCCCTCTGATCTCTGCTGCTTTGTGTGCGTGGATAGATGGATGGATGGATGGATGGATGGGTGCAGTGGGTGAAGACCAAGGACGTGCGCGGCTACGAGGTGGGCGACTACGACGCTCGCAAACAGGCCATCAGTAAGGAGAGGGGGGACAGGGCGGGAGGCAGGCAACACACACACGCGCATACCCATGTGTCTCTGCCTGTCCATGCATCCATCGTCCTGCAGAGGAGCGACTGGCCAACATTGACATGCCGTAAGCCACCGACCGACACACGCACACCCACACCCACACACCCTACTCCATTGCCCGATTGTTCGTTCGTGCAGCCCCAACCCTCTGGACGCCATTCTTCAGGAGTTTGGCGGGCCCGGCCATGTGGCTGAGCTGACCGGTCAGTGCACTAGAAGACGGATAAACCCATAAATCCTCCAGCCAGTCATTTCCTCTGTTCATCTCTTCGTCCAGGTCGTTCGAAGCGTTACGAGGTCAACCCAAGCACCGGTCGTCGTGAGTATGTCGACAGGGGGAAATACAGCCGCGGCCAGTCGAGCAGGCAGGGCGAGTCCATCAACAACAGGTCGGTTGATCGGCCAAGGCAGCCACATCCACCCACACAGCCACAAAACACAGAGATGGATGGATGGATGGATGTGGCTGTCAGGGAGCGGCAGTTGTTCCAGGACGGCGAGAAGCGCATCGCGATCATCACAGAGGCGGCGAGTGCGGGGATCTCACTGCACGCCGACAGACGAGCCGGCAACAGACGGCCTCGAGTCATGGTATGCAGCCACGCAACGAAATGGCCTCCGTATAGACAGTGCACACATCTCTGTTTGTCTCTTCGTTGGCCAGTACACGTTGGAGCTTCCCTGGTCCGCCGACAAGGTCAGAAGGAGCAGCACTTTAACCCAACCCACTGCCTCTCTCTCTTTGTCTGTGTGTGTCTCCGGGGCTGCTCTGTCTGTCTGTCTGTTGTCACCTATATCAGGCGGTGCAGCAGTTCGGCCGGTGCCACCGATCCAACCAGCTGCACAACCCCGAGTTCCACCTGGTGGTGACGGAGATGGGCGGCGAGATCAGGTTTACCTCTACAATTGCACGCCGCATGAAGATGCTCGGTCAGCGACCCAGCCAGCCATCGTGGCCCACAGGATTGCATCCGTCGTCGATGTGCCTGGCTCTCTGTGTGTGTGTGTGTGTGTGTGTGTAGGTGCGCTGACTCGTGGCGATCGTCGATGCACCATGAGCGAGGCTGAAGAAGCAACGCTTGCTGAGTTTGACATGCAGGTAGGCATGGATCCTTGACGCACCATACCATGAACACACGCCACCGTATCCCCTATGTGTGTGTGTTTGCAGACGAGGAATGGTGGCGCTGCCTTGAAGGCGATGTTCAACGACACATCCAAGGCAGCCAAAGACGTATGAAACGCAACGCAACGTAACGCGCACGCACAAACACACTGCAAGGCACATATATCTTCATGGATGTGTGTGGTTCCATTTCCCTCTCCGTTATGTATGTGTATGTATTGCAGCCGACCTACGCCCAGGGCATGGACGAGTACATGGTCAGCCAACACACCATCAACAAACGAGGAGCCATCCATCCATCCATCCATTTGTCCGTCCATCCGCGTGTCTCTGCCCTCCTCCCTTGCGTGTATGCGACCATCAGATGCGCGACAACCAGGACGAGTCTGACGCATCCAGCTCCGAGGACGACAAACCTCACCGACACCCGCAGAAGCAGACACAGAGGACACAGAGGCAGGGCGGCCCATCCTCATCCTCAGCAGCAGCAGCAGCATCAGGTGGTGCCGCATTTGGTGGGATTGTGGATGTGGACGGCGACGAGCAGATGCCCGAAGGGGGCGATGGTGATGGTGACGGTGACGGTGACAGGGAGGAGGACGACGACAGCGATGACGACAACACGCCGGAATTCGCCTTCCAGAAGTGAGTGAGTCCGTGGGTGCGGTGCGCTGGCGTGTGCCGAGTGGGGTGGGTTGACGACGTGTTGTGTGTTGTGTTGCGTGTGGTGTGGTGGGTGCGGTGCGCGCAGGTACTATGATAGCTTTGGTGAGTTTGCCAAGCAGGCCATGGAGGAGATGCGCAAAGTCGATGTCAGTGGACTAGTGGAGCCTGAGGTGGGTGGATAATTGGGTGGTGTGTGGGTGGGTGTGATGCACACTCTCCCTCCCTCCCTCTCTTCGGTGCAGGAGGATCCCAACCGTAGCCGTGTGCCGAGGAAGAAGACGACTTCGCTGCGCAGCTTCATGAATCGAATGCTGGTGATGCTCCCGGCCGTCCAAAATCCCATCTTTGAGTTGCTGATGTGTACGCAACACAACACACAACACACAACACACGCAGGCAGAGCCGCTCAATGTGCTGCTCGGTATGACGAACTGCAGATATATTCGCCGAGAAGGAGCAGTCTGGGTGGGTGACACGCCCGTACTCGTGTGCCCTCACCCCCCCTCCCCCCCCTGCCTCCCTGTGCGTGTGTGGTGTGTCAGTGACGGTGCCAAGGACAAGGACGCCATCGCCGACCTCAACTCATGCTACCGGCAAGCAACCAAATCAAACAATCGACTAGACACACACCACACACCACAACATGAACACACAGATGTACCTCTCTCTATGTGTGTGTCTCTCTTTATTCTCCGTATGTGTCTGTGTGTCTGTGTGTGTGTGTGTGTGTGTGCAGTGGACTCATCGGCGAGCCGCAGGCCGTGGTCTTCGACAAACATGAGATCATCGCTTACGATCCACACACACACGCAGAGACCGTAAGCAACGAAGCAGGCGGGCGATTTCCATGGAATCTCTCTCCCTCTCCCTCCCTCCCTCCCTCCCTCCCTCCGTGTGTGTGTGTGTCAGTACTACACCCACGTGCGGGTGGACAGAGGGATATCCTTCGCGGCCGCCAAGGAGCTCTACCTCAGTGTGCGCAAGAAGAAGGACGCTGCCGGCCGCAAGAGATCGCCGCACAAGCTGGGCCGGCCGGAGGGCTTTTACTGGTGGGTCTCTTTGTGCATCACACATGTCAGGCACACGATATCTGGCTTTTGTGCGTGTTCGTTTGTGTGTCTTTGTGTGTTTGTGGGTCTTTGTGTGTGTGTGTGTTTTTTTTTTTTCAGGTGGCATTACAACAAAGACCAGAGGTGCAGGCGCCTTCCCATACTCTTCATTCAGAAGAAGGAGACATACGCAGCGGTGGGTGGTTGGGTGCACTGAACTGGATCCAATCCAACCCCATCAAACACACACGCGCCGCATACGCATATCCATCTCTCTACCTACCAGACACAGGACAAGAAGTGCAAGGTGTACCGCCCCAACCTCGGCGCCAGCGACATCTTCCTGAACCACATGTCGCTCACATTCAGATCGCTGCACGCCCTCAAGAGTGACGGATCCATCTCGGTGCGCTTGGCGGATGGGAGGGGGGGCACACACAGTACACGAAATACAGACAAACCACCACCAACACACGACCCTTTGGTTGGTGGCTGCAGAAGATTGCCATTCAGAGGAAGCCAGACGAGAGCGGCAAGCTGGTCGACGACCTGAGCAGCATCGAGACGCAGTGAGTGACCCCTCCATATGCATGCGAGCGCATTTCATTGGCTGCCTGCGTGTGAATGTGCTGTGGTGTGCCCTTTCTGTTTGTCAGCTGGACCAGGTGTTTCGAGCGTGCCGATGAAGTGTGCAGCTGCCTGTAGGCAAACATATGACGCTAGACACGCACAGCGATGGATGGACGGATGGATGCACGTGTGGTGTGTGTGTGGTATATGTGCAGTCAGTACACCAGCGAGCCTTGGAAGTTGGAGCAGAACGAGGACGGCAAGCACGTCGTCAACGGCAGCGTCTGCACAAAGGGCATGCGCAAGGTGGGTAGGGAGGCGGATAGGGAGCTGTCTGGCCATCCATTTGGTCATCTTGGTGCAGATGTCGGTGCACCTGCTGTCCGGCAACGTCCTCAACTCGTTCGGCTTCTTGGACAAGGACTTCAAGGCCCCGCGCACCGTACGAACGAACCCTTCTCTCCCACACCCACTCAGCCACATTCTGTGCCTGTCGATATCAGAGTGTCGCTGCTGCTGCCGCTGGTGGTGGTGGTGGCGCCAAGGGCAAGGCCAAAGCCAAGGCCAAGCAGGCCAATCGTCAGGATGGTGGTGGAGGTGAGGAGGGTGGGGAGTCGGCCAAGACACCCACATTCTTCAAGACCAAATTCGGAGGTAGGTACATGCATGGGTGGAGCAGATAGATGGACGGTGGACATCTGGATGCTCGTGTCCATCTTATTCATCTCGGCATGTGCATTATAATGGGCAGGCGTGCAGCTGTTGATTGCGCGGGCGACGGAGACCAACACAGGTGATAGCCCACCCACTGCAGCCGTCCATCCATCCATCCATCCATCCATGCGTGCATGCGTGTGTCTGTGTGTGTGTCTGTCAGGGATCCGTGTGGTTGGCATCGAGTTGGAGCCCGAGTTGGTGGAGGACACCAAGCTGATGGTCAGGATCATTCAGTCAAACAGCATATTCGACCACACCGCAAACACCCAAGACGGAGACATAAACAGTACGCTGCTGCACTGCACTGCATGCACATAACATATCACACGAGCCCATCTCCACCACATGGCACATGCGGCCGGCATCTCATCATAGGTGAGGACAAGAAGGTGGCTCTCGCGACGCAGCTGGTGCAGATGCAGGGGCAGCTGCACACAATCACCTCTTCTGTCAAAGTGAGTGAATGCGCTGCACACCGTCCACCTCACCATGAATGTCCTTCCATTCCCCTATCCATTCCATCGACCGTCTGTCTGTCTGTGCAGCTCATCGGCTCCCTGATCGACCGGGCTGTCGTGCAGCCCACCAAGGTCTCTCTCCTCCGCGCCCAGAGCGTCATCGCGACTCTCGAGGAGGCGCAGATCATCAGCATCTCGGCCACGGATGGCCTCACGATCCACCAAGGGTACCATCTCGACGGCATCTTCCACGGCGGCAATGCACCCAATGAGCAACACGTAAACGGTCGGTCGGTCGGGGGATGCCATCGATGGGGCCGTCCTGTGTGGATGGATGGATGCATGCATGGGTTGTGCGACTGCAGATCATTTCGCGAGGAGGGGCTTCAAGAACATGCAGGCAGCGCCGCCCCCCGCCCGGCAGCCGCCCCCAAATCTCAGGGACTCAGGTGACAGAGTGAGATGCATTAATGAAAAGTCGGTGGCTCGACATATATATGTATGTCCCCTGCCTTCTTTCTCTTTGTAGTTGTGTGTCTGGGCATTGCGCTGTTGAACCACCTCAAGCGGCAGCCACGATACAAAGACCCCCAAATGACGTCGAAAGAAGAAGTACACACACACACACACACACACACAGAGAAAGAGAGAGGGAGAGAGAGGAGGCAACATATGCGGCTCTCCCTGTGCGCATTTCTGCAGGTGGCTAGGCGGTTGGCGGCTCCGCCCGACATGAGCGACGATGTGCGCCAGCGTGCAGTGTCCTTCATGCTGCAAGGGATGCAGAATGACGGCCTCATCCGCGGGCCGAGCGCCAAGGAGGGCATCCAGCTTCTCGACCCCAGTGAGGACGAACAGAAGGTCCGCACTCTCTGGGGCGGCTGACGTGTGACGCTGTTGGGGGCCGGGTGACTGGTGAAGGAATGGATGTGGTCCCACGAGCTCTTGGACAAGATGTCAGCGGCCAGTGTCATGGCCTCATTCATGGGCCAGATGAGGCCGCCTGTACAGAATACAGACACTTCATGCGGGATTGGGGGGCTGCACGAATGACACAGTCTGGCAATCTCTACATACTCTATGTGTGTCATGAAACGATCACCCAACCACCATCAACCACCGTCAAGCACCATCAAGCACCATTAACCACGCACACGGAGCTGTTTCTCACATGTGCAGCCAGTCAGCAATCGATCACCCAGGACACACACACACACACGCATGAGTGTGCCTTTCTCAGCACCATTTCCACAACGGCCGGTCATCCACGTATCATCCACTTCAGCAACCATGTCTGCTGCGCCCATCGCTGCGCAGCTCATATACACACGCCCTGCACTGCACAGGCTAACTACAGGTACTACAGATTCGGCACCTACGGATGTGGCCGCTGCGCAAAAAGGCGCAGCCGATGCTTTCATGCCACACACATCGACAACGGACAGACCGCCAGACCGCCATAAACCCTTGAATAAACAGGCAAGCAGCCAGACCCACGCAGCCGCCCCTGCAGCACTCGTGTCACTTGGCTGTGCAGTAGTCGGCCGTGCATGTGGACAGCTGCGTCCGTCCATCGTGTGTGTGTAACTGACACGTGCATTAACTGTATAGCAATCAATCAATGACAATGCACTGACTGATTGATTGAACCTTTCGACGTAGATGGCAGTGAAGAATGGATGTGAGCGATGGATGCGATGCATAACACCTTCAAAACTTGATTTGCTCCGCTCATTGGGTCCCACCGTGAACTCTCACGAACGACACTCACACGAAGGCGTTTGCACACCTTTCCCCCCGCCCCGAATCTCCCTGGCCGGCTGTACACATGATGTCGATGAGTAACTATTCTATTCACGTGTAGGTCAGGCAGGCAAGCCGTCCTGGTCGTGGTCTGCCGTGCCAGCCATCCGATGGATGGTTTTCCTCACTAAGACCGTTTGTCTCTCCTCTCCCTCTCCTCCCTTTCCTCCCTCTCTAGCTCGTACTCCTTGCCCAAGCAAAAATAGAAGGTTCGCTTGTCCTCGAACACATGCGAGTCGAACCTATGCGATTCGTACCCGATGAAGCCCAAATCAGTGTTGTCGCGGCAATGCTTCTCCCTGTCTGCGTGGGAAACGCACTCGCCCTCCCTCTTCTCGTCGACGCTGCCCTTGAGGTCGGTCCTGCGCCGCTTGATGACGCACACCCAGCCGGATATGCAGTGCCGGTGTGTCACCTTATTGTAGTCATACTCAATCACCCCGCACTCCCCTGCACCAACCAATGGAGCCGGAGAGAGGCCAGAGACACACATGTGATGTGTGCGGTGTGCACATACCTATCTCATGGGTCCTGGCTGTGCCGGCCATTTGCATCATCGTGATGCTGCCTTGGGCCTTGTCGATGGCCATGGCCATGGTGCTGAGCTCATCAGCCGTCACGCTGAGCTGCTTGGCCGCCTCCTTGGCCGTCAGGGTGAACTTGTCGGCCGCCTGGCTCAGCTGCTGGGCGGCCTGGTACAGCTGGTGGGAAGGGGCCCCTGTAACGGCGTCTTGCTGGGCGTGGGAGACCATCGCCTTCGGGGCTGGATTTGACAAAGGGACGGAGGAAGGGGAGGGGACATGTCAATGTGTGCAGCTGGATGGGGGGACCGTATGTATGTGCGAGGCTCCGTTCTGTCCAGTCACTTACTTACCGGCGTGTCGCTTCAGAAGTGCCGACAGCCCAGCAGAGGTAACTGCACATTGCAATGCTCATTGATTCACGCATGCGTGCCGTTGTGAAAGCTGCGATTTCTCACCGTGCTGGTGCAAAGCTGTGTCGATGTGCTGGCGACGCGTACTGGTGGCCGTCACACACAGGGCGATGGCACCGACGGCCACACACAGGGCGAGACAGGCAGAACGACCAATCATCTCTGCACTCATCCCAGACGGACAAAATACAAGCCAAGGGACACACACAGCAAAGAGGAAGTCGTTCAGTCACGCCTGCTGCAGCTGTCAGTCATGTCCGCTTGCCTGTTGAGACGGGGAGGCGTAGGGAGGCGCAGCGCTCGGGACGTCGAAACGAATGAATAGATGGTCGGATGGATGGTTTTGACGAAAGATTCAGAATCACTCAGTACACCAACGGGATGGAATCTCTAGTACAACTTGAAAACACCCCAGTTTCTGGTGGGGGCCGCCCCCATCCCGTCTGCATGCAAATCCGAGTCGCAAATTGAAGTTGAAGGACGTATTGGCAGTCCTGTACACACAGGCAGCTGTCGTGATCCGCCAGTGCGGAATCCACGCCTGTGTCCCGCCGCCCTCTAAGGGCCTCAAGAACTGAGGAGGCAAGCGGCTCAGCTCGCACCTCATTCTGCTCATCAATGACTGCTTCATCGACTCTTGTAGCAAGCATCATGGCAGCAGCAGGAGGCAACGGCAACGCCCCTCAGGCGTACCTGACGTCGATGAGGGCGCACTTTCCGGAGCTGACAGGCCTGCAGGACAGAGACCTGGCTGTGCTCTGGAGGGCCGGCATCACCAACCACCAGATCTACGGCAGGATGGTACGCTACGACACACCACAGCACGAAAGCCCCC
>CDMY01000412.1:0-12515 GCA_001179505.1 Vitrella brassicaformis | reverse complement strand
CACCCAAACATACAGAGGTTCGTTTGTGCAGTCATTTGACAGCCTCAAGTCGCTCATGACCCGCTCCACCAATGGCGAGCCGCCTCCGCTAAAGAATCTCAGCCGAATCGCACAGGTATGCATGCGTGTGGCACATGTGGACGAGCGAATAATGGAATGAATGTTTGTGTGTTTGGCTCACTCACTCACGGCTCAGGAGCTGATAGCTGACGGTTTGCGCAAGCGCGAGGAGATCAACTTCAGGCTCGACGAGGAGAAGATGCGCCTGGAGCGGGGGCAGCCGGCAGCACTGTCCGCTCACCATGCCCCTCCCCTTGGCCCTCCCCCTCCTGCCGCCAACCCACAGGGCCAGCATCACCACGGCAATGACGACGACGACATGCATCCACCGCCCGACTATCCCCCCACCCTCCCTGCATCACCAGACCAGCACCACTACCAGCAGCAGAACCCAGAGGATCAAGATCCAGCCGACATGGACGACCGTGACGACGAGGGCGAGATGGACGACGAGGAGGAGCATGCTGCCGAGCACGACGCTAAACCAGAAGAGGACGACGAGCCTGACGAGGACGCCCCACCCAACGGCAGGTCCAGCCGCAGATCGCCCCGCCTTCGTGAGGCATCGCGCCAGGGCGGCAGCCGCAGCCGCACGAACAACAAGACTACCACCAGCAACAAGAGACGCCAGTGTCAGCTGAGCCGTGAGGTGAAGCGCCTCAAGATCAAGAGGGAGGACGATGACGACGACGATCAAGACCATGAGGACGAGGGTGAGGGAGGGGTAGAGGCTGGGGATGGGAATGGGCTGCCATTGGTCATCCGTGATGACGACGACAACCAGCCGCCGCCCCACACACTCATCCTGGGCAGCGCATACGTCGTCAAGGGTGGGCTGGAGGGAGGGGAACAGACAGACGGGGAGGAAGGCGCACTTTCACTCTCACCTCTTCCCTGTGCGGGTGTTTCCTTCATCCACCACACAGCAAGAGAGTATTACTGCGACAGACACAACTACTTCTGGTCAGCCAGTTGCCACGCGACATTACGTGTGTGCACCGTCCGCTGAAGCATGTGTGTGTGTGTGTGTGTGTATGTTTACGCAGGTCGGTGGTGCACTCGTGCCTTGGCGAGGAGCAGCCAATCGTGCCAGAAGGCAGGAAGGTCCCGGTGTGTGAGCTGCCCTATGACGAAAAACTGCAGCTGCTCAAAGACTATGGTACGTCCCTCCCCTCCCAGCTCCCACGCACCACGCACATGAGTCTGGGTGTGTGTGGATGTCAGGGTTCGCCATGTGGGAGTGCGTGGCGCGTGCGACCAAGAGCGGCAGAAAGTTCGTCAACAAATTGCCTAACGACGTCGCCGGCCTGCTCGAGGCCAACGACACCATGAGGGTGATTGTCTGCAACGGCAACAAGGCCGCCAAGGACCTTCTCGCACTCAACATAGACTGGCTCGTCGCCAAACGCGCCGACGGGTGGCAGGTCAGTGTGCCCCCTCCCCTCCCTGCCTCCCTCTCCCTTGCCCCTAACACAATGGTGGTGCTGCCACGTGCAGATCAGCTTCGGCAATGAGAGAGCCAAGAAGGTGGTCGACAGCAGCAGCCGAGAGGTGAGGGAGGCCACTGAGGAGGACGACAGCGAGTCGGACCCGCCCGACCGTCCCGTGCGTCGCGTGGACATCGTGGTGTGCCAGTCGACGGCGGGCCGTGTTGGGTTTGACTGGGAGGAGGTGCTCGAGGAGTGGAAGACTGAGTGCTTCGAGCGGGAGATGGCCGATGAGCGAGCTGACTAACTCTTCGTCATGTGCTGGTGAGTGTCGGGCTGGAGAGAGGGGTGGGGCCAAAAGCGGGGAGCGACAAGAGGGACACACTGTCGGTGTGGCTGCGCAGGTCTGTACAACAAGTGCGAGCGAGTGCATTTTTTGCAGATCCGTGCGGGTGGGGTGCACATTTGCGGTCGGTCGCCATGATGCGTGCGATGCGATGCGTCCCGCTTTCGTGCTGTCGTAGTCACAGGCAGGGAGGCAGGGAGGGAGGGAGGGAGGGAGGGAAGGAGAGGTCGTGGTGAGTGGGTGGAGGTTGTGCTGTGAATGCTGGCGGTGGAGCGACTGTGTTCATTCAGTGAGTCAGACTGTGAGTGAGTGGGAGTGAGGGTGATTGAGACGACGAGCTGAGCTGATAAGGGCGATAGAAAAGCATAATAATGAGGCAGCACCGTTTCAATCGAATTATCGGTCATCCTGTACACAGCAGAGGGCGTCCAAGCAGCAAAGTCGAGACAGACAGACAGCTATACAGTAACCCCACACACCTGGCTGTCCTACACACGCACACAGGCAGGCACTCCCGTCCCCTTCTAATGAAAGCACGAAAGCAGCTCACACGCCGATCCATCCATCCGTCTACTGACCACGACAACAAACACAGGTGCACTGTGTTTGCTGTGCTCTCTCTCTCTCTCTGCTGCCGGCCAACAAGGTTTGAACAACTCAGCTCTCTCTCTCACACACACATCAATTAACTCTCTCAATGAGTCAGTCAGTCGTGTATGAGAAGTCGCTATTGCGGTTGGGCTTGAGGGAACCCCTCGGCCGCAACCCTACGCGCGCCCTCTTCCTCCCACCACCCTCACCCTCACCCTCACCCCCACCAGCAGCAGCAGCAGAGACAGGGGCACCACTGTCCTCGCCCACCGACACGCCCACACTCTGCTGCGACGCCATCACGATGGCCCCCTGCTGCTCTGGTGATGCTGCCGTCTCGTCCATGGTGGACGGGGAGAGGGAGGGGTTGCGCTGCACCGGTGCTCTGATGACACCCTTGGCGATGCCCGACGGCCGTCCCTTGCGCTTGTTGCTCTTGCTCTTGCTCTTGCTCTTGCTCTTGCTCTTGCCCTTGCTGGCGGAAGATGCAGACGGCAGCCAGTCCCCGAGGTTGGGCATGTGCTGTGAGCCGGGGATGGGCGAGAGGGTGGGATGGTAGCGGTTGCGCGGGCGGCCCTTGTTCTGACGGGCTGACAGAGGATGGAGAGATGGATAGAGGCGCACACACAGAGAGGAGAGGGAGACGGTGGGTGGATCTGTCTGTGTGTGTATGTCCTCACCCTTGGTGTATTTGCTGAGTTCGCACATACAGTTTTCGAGGCACATGATGTTGAGGCAGCGGGCGCTCTCGTCCTCCAAATCGTCAAACAACTCCTGCACACACACACACACACACACAGGCGAGGGAAAAGGGGAGAGGTAGGCATATGTGTGTGTGGGTATGGGTGGCCGCGTGGCCGGGTGGCTGACCTTGGCGTCGAATTTGAGGTTCCTGTGGTTGAATGCCGCCTCGATGTTGTCCCGCAGCCAGAATAGCAACTCCTCGTCAGTCAAACCTGCTCACAACACACACACACACACACACACACATACATACACACACACACAGAGCCAACGCAATCCACTAGTCCCCTCCCTCCCGCACGGCATGTGTCTGTCTGTCTGTGTGCCTTACTGTCTGTCTGTCTGACTGACCGTCTCTGTTTCTGAAGAGCACATTGAGGCCGGCCTCGCACCCAGGACCCGACACCTGAATGACACACAGACACACAGCCGCTTGTCTGTCTGTTTGTTTGTGTCTTTGTATGTCTGTGTGCTTTGTGTGCTGTGTGGTCGGTTGGTCGCTTGGTTGGCTGACCACAAACTCGTTCTCGCTGTAGGGGAACTCTGCGATGTAGGTGAAGTCGACGAACATCTGCACACACACATGGACATGGACATGCCTTTGTATCCCTTGAGCGTCTCGTACACGTCTTGCTGGCTGAAGCCCGGCTTGTGGTAGGACGGGTCTGACGTCACACCTATCTTCTCCTGATAGATATACCACAAAACAAACAACAACAAAGGCTTGCTTAGTCCATTCATCCATTCCGCCCTCCTTCCCTCTCTGACTGATGTCATGTTGTGTGTGTTGTGTGCTCACGAGGAATCCGTCGCTGAAGATGTGCTCGATTGCGTAGAGCATCCTCTCCGGGTCAAAGGGCACCTCCCCTGCACACACACACACACACACACACAAATGCATTCCGTGTGTGGCGTGGGTGTCGACAACTGACTGACTTCCATCGAGTTGGGGAGGGAACCGCCAGCTGCCCCTGAGCCCCTGTGTGAGGAAGGCGTTGGTGAAGAAGACGTACTCGGGGAACGCCCGCTGGTGCTCCTCAAACTTGGCCGCGTACGAACGCAACACAGACGGATCGCCCAACGAGCCCAGCGTCTGCACCACCACCATTATCACCATGGCCGTCACACATAGCACATACACACACACGCAGAGAGAGAGAGAGAGGGCGGCAGTGTGTGATCGTGTGTGTCTTGTCTTGTCTTACTTGTAGTGTGAGTGGTCCGGTGATGTGGAATGTGTCTTGTTTGTTGAAGAGACGGAACCAGATGCAGTTCATCACCTTGGCACGGTAGCTATCAAGGCAAAAGGAAGGACACCAACACAACACAACACAACACACCACATGACTGACACCGGCCACCCCATCGCCCCATCATCATGCGTACCAGAGGTCGGGATTCTTCACCACCTGCTCAATCAACGCCCTGCGCACACACACACACACACACACAAACACAAAAACAAAAGAGAATGCCCAATGGCACATGGCGAGTGTGTGTGTCTGTGTGTGTGTGTGTCTGTGTGTTAGTCTATCACTGTACGCACCTCGATTCCCTGTCGAGTTCCCTCCTTACGTTGCAGAAGCGGAAGTCGAGCAGGACCTGGTCGGTCGTCCACGGCGCCGCCTCACCCGCATTCTTGCGCTTATAGATCCTGTGGCGCTCTGCAGACACACACCACGCGATGGATGGATGGATAGATGGACGAGGGCTTGGCTTCTCTTTCACTCTGGCCCGTCTGACTGACTGACCCACCAGTGATCCAGTCGTAGAGGTATCGGAGGACATTGTCGTTGAAGAGCGGCCTGGCGCTCCTGATCTTGTCCTCATTCACACCGCAGAACGGCACGTCGCCGCGACGTCGCAAACCGGAACCTGCACACCACACCACACCACACACGCCACGAACAACAAACCAAAGCCCTCAACCGTTTTCTTGATGCATGCAGTTCCCTCTCACGCCTGCCTGCCTACCTGCAGCAGTCGCCATCCTCAGTGCAGAGCTGCCCGCCAGCCTCAAGCCCGTCGATGTGCCGGCAGGTGCAACTGTGTAGGCAGGGCGGACTCTGGGGACAGGCACGCCGCTCCGCAGCCTGGCTACGGGCAGACCTTCAGCCTTCCGGATGCTGCATAGCGCTGTGTCCAGTGGCGCTGTGTGGACGAGAAGAAGAAGGGCCGAGGCTGCCAGACGGCTATGCATTCATTGTTGCCAATGATAATCCAGCCCTCCTCGCCGCCCAGGAAGCGCCAGTTGCCGCGATCGCCTCCCTTCCCCCCTGAGCTCGCATTTTTTACGCTTCTTACGCTCCTCGTTACTTGTGCACTCATCGGCAATGGCGGATCCGAAGCAGCCGACCCTGCCGACCATCGAACTCCCGCCAGAGCTGCGGAAGCGCATCTGGTCCATAGCCAGCACACTGCAGAAGGAGGGCACGCTGCCTGATGACCATTCCTTCCCAGAGAAGGTGAACACATGCACAATGCAACCAAGAAGAGGCCGGCTGTTATTATCTGTGTGGTGTGCACTGCAGATGGATGAGTTGTGTGAGGGTGGTGGAGGTTTGTCTGAGGTGGTTGACTTGTTCAAGGCGCGCCTGAAGCCCACCAGCAGCATGAAGGTGTCGGCCTTCGTCGACCCTGCCGACATACGGCACGACTTACACAGCAGACCCACACCCAGCGTAAACACACACACACACACACACGAGAGAGATGCCCATGTGTTGCTCTGTCTTGCCGGCAGGTTACGTGTGAGATCGAGGTGCAGCGGGCGTACCCCAAAGACGAGGCCAAGCAGCACGAGTACATCGCCATGCTCGAACGCAACACCACCTGTGACGTAGCGGTAGGTATACGTCAGGGGCGAACAGACAGACACTTAGCCGCCACACTCAGTGCGAGCAGTCAGTCACTCGTCTGCGCGTCGTGTGGCCGTCCGTCCGTATACATCAATCAGGTGATGGTTGGGGGGTTCTGTGTTGCAAAAGCCATCGGCTCCATCCCCTACACCTGGGACCTGCTGCAGGGCGGCCACCTGGTGGGCACACACACACACAGACACAGACACAAAGAGGGCAACACACACCACGCACCACCATACACACGCCGGGCCCGTCGTGTGGATGCATGGCCATGTGTGTGTGTGTGTGTGCTGTTCGTTGGTTGACACAGACGCACGAGGTCATGGAATCACCGCCCCGATTCCAGAACACCTATGCCAAGGAGGAGCTGCCCGAGGGGGTGACCGATGCGCACACACACGACAGCCGTATGCAACCACCCCACCCACATGTGTGTGTGTGTGTGTGATTGTTGCAGAAGGGCCAGTGGAGTTCTAGAATGACGTGTCTGAGGGCGACGTCAACGAGAAGCGCCTGCACGTGGAAGACTCGTACCACCCCTGCAGGTAGGCATGTTTGTGTCTACCTGCATGGCACACAGGCGTGTTTCGTGTGTCAATATGTGTGTGCAGGAAGCGGTACCTGGTGCTGCTGTGTCTGCGCAACCCCCGAGACGAAGGCGTAAGCTGCACATCACATCCACTGCACAAACGCCACGCGTGAAATTTGCCTCTCTGCACACCCACCCCACAGACGACCATCGCCCCCGTGCCCTCCGCAGAGGAGTTGTCGACCTGCCTATCGCAGGAGCAGATCTCCACACTCATGCAGCCCAGATTCATCAACCAGGGTCAGCCAGCCACACGCGCCACTCACCAGGCGTCCACGCCCCCGCGTGTGTGAGAGTATTTTGTGTCACAGGTCCGAATTCCTGACGCCTTTGGCGAAGGAGCGTACTGAGAAGCCGATGGCGGTGCTGCAGCGGGGGACAGCGGAGAAGGGGCCGATGATCCTCCGGGGCGACTTCAAACCTCTGAAAGCCGCTGATGACAGTGACACGGAGGTGAGGCCGCGTCATTCCCCACTCCCTTCATCCATTTATTCTTCATACCATTACATGTGTGTGTGTGTGTGTGTGTGTTTTGTGTGTGTGTCAGGCCAAGGAGGCGCTGTCAGCTCTGATGGGCTTCATGAACCAGCGTGCCGAGAAGGTGGAGCTGCTGCCGGGCGGCCTGCTGCTCGTCGACAACCTCTACTCGATGCACGGTGAGTGCGTGCCTGAGACAGGGAGGGTGGGAAGGGGGAATCGGACAGACAGACAGACAGGGGCAATCCATGGCCGTCCCTGTTTGTTTTCTGTTTGGGGTGTGTGTGTGTGTGTAGGTCGTGAGGAGATGAAGGGTGCCAATTTCAGCAAGGATCGGATGAACGAGAGATGGCTCAAGAGAGCCTTTGTCGCATGGTAGGGTCATACAGCTACCCACCACCCACCATAAGTGACCAGTTTCGCTGTGTGTGTCGCTGTGTGGCGTGGGCGTTCCTTTAGTCCCGAGGCGGTGCCGTTCCTGAAGCGCACTGAAGGCGACAAACACCCCTGGCGATTCGACCTCTCTGGTGTGTATGCTCTGCGAAAGGCTACAGACAGACAACCCAATCAACCACCACCCACCCTCTCTCTCTCTCTCTCTCTCTGTGTGTGTGTGTGTGTGTCTGTGTGTGCAGGTAGCTTCCCGTCCCCCAATGCCCTCGACCCCGTCACAGGCGACATCCCTCGCACACCAGCCACATCGACGAACAACCTGCAGGCAGAGACACAGACACCAGGTCGCCCCCCCGTCCCAGCCGGGGCAAGAAGCAGCAGCAGGTCCGGGCCGAGCCGACGCCCACCTACGATATGGCGAGTGGGGAGGGGGGCAAGGGCAGCAACCGCAGAGGCGATAATGAGGTGACGGGAGAGGGGGACACGCGGGCGCCACCCAGCAAGCGCGTCAGGCTCGGGTGAGGGTGAGGGTGGCTGTGGGTGGGTGGTGGGTGGTGCGTGTGTGTGTGAGAGAAGAGAGGCTATCTGTCTCTCACGTGTAATCAAGGGACGGACGGTAGATGAATGGATGGGTGGGTGCGTGGATGGATGGCTCCTTGGTTGGTCGGCTAGGAGACCTGCAATAGCTATAGTCGCAGCTGTGCAGATGTGCAGACATGGGTGTGTGAATGTGTGTTGATGAAGGAATGAATCAATGAGCTCTTCGTGACTGACAACCCTCCCTGCGCTGCTGGATGAAAACCTCACTTCATGCAACACACACACTGACTTCAAAAGGCCATGGCCTCCACCGTCCAGGTGTGCATAGTCAGCCGTCGGTCGTCACGTCACGTCACACACACGGTCCTCCAGCCTTCGCGTCACACCATGCACACAGACAGACAGGCGAGTGCATGAAGGATGCAAACAGACTGACGGACTCAAAGCACCCACCCACCCACCCACAGGTGAAAGAGTGAACACGACACACACGCGTCCACGAGTCGAGTGAGCAAACCACTGACTTTGTGCTGCGCATGGTGGTGGTGATGTGAGCGTGTCTTTATTTGAGTGGGATGAATCGCGACGAGTTGGTTGCTCCGATGCCGGGCTTGCCGTGGCGGATGGGCTTGTACGTGATGGCGAACTCACCCAAGTAGTAACCCACCATCTCAGGCTGCACACACACAGACACAGCACAGCACAGGCAGACACACACACACACACATCCCGTCAGCCTCTCTCTGGTGCGTGTGGTGCGGTTGTGTGTGTATTGTTGTCTGACCTTGATTTCGACGTTGACGTACTGTTTGCCCTGGTAGACGCCGACGATGCTGCCGATCATCTCGGGCATGACTATCATGTTGCGCAGGTGCGTGTTGACCGGCTTGGGCTTCTCGCCGTAAGCGGTCTCCTTCACCTACACACACACACACACACAACGCACATACGACACACACACCACACACAAAGGAGACCAGTCAGACAGGCACTCCAGTGGACTGAGTGGCGCGACGTCTGTCTGGCTGTCTGTCTGTCTGTCTGTCTCTGTCCGTACCGCCTTGCGCAGCTTCTTGATGAGGGTTGATGCCTGCCTTTTGATGCCCCGCGAGAACCGCCGCCGCTGTCTGGCTCGGAAGAGGTTGACGACCTGCTCCTTGCTCATGTCGAGGAGCTGATCCAGCTCCACGCCACGGTACGAGAAGGTCTTGAACGTGCGCTTCTTCGGCTGCTGATCCGCCTGACACACACGCACAGCGCAAGGCACACACAGCCAGAGGGAGGGGATGTCAACGTGCGAGATTAGGTAGGGTGGTCGTGTGGCCACCAAGAGGCAGAGATCTCCACTTACCATGGTGGCTGGCGAGGCGTTTGCTCGAATCCGGCTGCGAGCTATTGCGAGCTGAGCTGCAAACTCTGGCCGCCCACGCTCGATGGAAGGCTCAGCAATGAGGATCTTGGCGTCCCTCGTCCTTGCCGCGAGCGCATTCGTGGCGGATTCCTTTGTGACCCCTCCCTCGCCCCTTTCCCCCTCTCTCTCCAGATCCCTCGGCCTCAGACCTGCCAGGCCGCTCTCGCCCCTCATGAGCGTCGACAGGCTCTCCGACGTGGCCGACGACATGCCTGCACCGGTCAAAAGGGTGACGGCTTTCGACGATGAGGTCATGACAGACGACGAGCGGCAGAAGATGGCCAAGCTGTCACCGGAGAAGCGCGAGGAGATGGAGCTCATCAAGGCCAGGGCAAAGGAACTCGCCACCAGGCAGAAGGACCCATGGCAGGTCGAGCAGAGCGACCTGGAGCCCGCTGGGGTGAGGACATGCTCACAAAAACACGTAGATCTGTGAAGTCTGCTGTATCTCTCTCTGTCTGTGTATGTGTATGTGTGTGCAGCCATACGTGTACCAGAAGCAGGTGCAGCTGGCCCGTGCGCCCTACCGGCGGCACACGAGGGACACCGGCTCACCCGAGTTCCAAATCGCCTCGTACACCGCCCGCATCAAGTACCTCACCGAACACATGAAGCTCAACAGAAAGGTCAGCCGATCAGTCAATCAGACGCGCTCACCTCATCGGTTGGCCGCCGAATGTGTGTGTGCTTGCCATCCATCGTGTGTGTCTGCAGGACTTTGCGAGCAGGAGGGGCCTGGTGGGTCTGGTCAACAAGCGGCGACGGATGCTCAAGTACCTGGGCCGTACGAAGCCAGACATCTACAAAACGGTGCTGGAAACGCTGGGACTCAGACCCGTCATCCTGCCAGGTACAAACGCACGCACACACCCACACATCCATTCATCCATCCGTCAATGAAGTGTGTGTACGTGTGCGTATATTGTGTGTGACCTCAGGCACTGTGGAGTCTCAGCAGCGAAAGGTCAAGTACGCGCAGTTCAAGAACGTCAAGAAGTACAAGAGGACGCTGGCCGACAAGCGCAAGAAGGAGGAGGAGAAGGAACGAATGAGACTCGAATTCGAATTCAGGGAGGAGAGGAGGAGGTCAGACACACACAACCACCTACACACCCACCCGCCGAGTCACTCACACGACATCCACAGTGAGTGTTGGTATCTCTTGTTGTGTGTGGATGTGTCTGTCAGAGAGCGTGCGAGATTGGCGTCTGCTCGCGATGAGCGGCAGTTTGAGATGGAGGGGGCGGCGATGGAAGACTGACTGACCGTGTGGTCGATCAGTGTGATGCGATGGATGTGGGGAGGAGGGAGGGGAGTGAGGCAGGTATGCGATGCATTGTATCTGCCTTGCCGCCTGCCTGCATGGGATGCACGGAGGTCTGCTAATGAAGTGACAACATGCGTAGACATGTTTGAATGACTCATTGCAGGCGAGACGCCTTTTTTGGTGCGGCCGGTCTCTCGCTATGCTGTGTGTGTGCGTTCTCTGTATTGAACCAACGTACGATGTGTGCCCTCGTGTTTGCCTTTGAATGCACTGAATGCACTGATCGTATATTGATGGGTCCCTTTAAGGTTTCTGTTGATTGAAAATTATTTCCAACTCTTAGTCCTCCGCACAAACACACATGGCTACAGACATTATACACAATTGCGTACCTCGTCTTCATACAAACACAATAGCATTCATAGATGATCATGCTTCAACATTCAACAATGTATCGCAATCAGTCTTCAACAAACTGACATCAGCCCCTTCACCATTGACACCCCATCGCCGCAAATACTTCACAACTACATCACAAACTCCCCTGCGCTCTCCCACATACAAACAACCACTGAAACGTCTACCGATATACCCCAGTTAGTAGAGCGTTGGCGGTTGGTTAGGAGTTATAGCGCGAGGCACCAACATGGATGGTTTGATTCTGCCCATCTGAAAAGAGCCCTTCCGAGACTTCTTCGCAGGGGGAATGTGGTTGGTAGAGTTGGTAGAGAGAGCCAGAAATTGCACTGTCCTCCCTTGAATAAGCCGGACTTCTTCCCACATCACCCCCATCTTCCACACCCTGCCTCTCACACATCTCACTTCTCATCAAATTTAGCCCACCCTTCTCTTTCTCACTCTTCTCCCCACTCTCCCCTCCCTTATCCTGAACTTTACTTGCTTTTCTAAAGCTATCAGAAGAGACGTTAAATCGCGTTGAGCTATGGGAGTAGGTCTTGGAGAGTGATGAGCCCTTGGGTGAAGGGACGTTGCATTTCCTCGGAAAATGCTGAGCAGTGAAGATGCGTGCTGCTCTCTCTCTTTTCTCCCCTCTCAGCCACATTACACTCATGATGTGACTCATCTCCCTGCACCGCTACACTCTTCTCTCCTTCGTCATCCGCCTCTTTCTCCTCCGCTTGCCACTTGTCCCAGGCAGCATCAAGGGGATTCACATGCTTTTGAGTCCGCTTCTTGCTGAAGCCATCACCCTTGTCAGCATCGCTAGCATGTTACATCTTCTTGTCCATTTTCGTCATCCCGCATCAGGTCCAAAGCAACTTTTCCCATTGACAAGGTGTGTTAATCACCTCTTCTTTCGCCACAGACGTTGTCAGTGTCTCTCGAAGCTCGGTCAGGTCGGGTCGCAAGTCGGCGATGGCTGACAAGATCGTGCCTCTCCAAAAGATCGTTGACGAAAGAATACACCTTCACGACCCTTCAAGTTGGCAGAGCCGGAGGCCAGGTTGTCGCTTCTAAATAGCGCCGTTACGTACTTCTGGATGATTGCCCTGGTTGGTTAAGGGTTTGACGAGACACCTGTCCCTAAGCCCGGCGCTACCTTCCGGCGCAACCAGGCATCTTCTCTGTCCACAGCACACACCAAACAGGCAACAGGCACATGCAGAATGCATGCACAAGGCCTATCTGCCCTTCCCATGGAGCAGTGGGTGCTAGTCTGACAAGTCAGCGTCAAGCACCCACTGCTCCATCTCATGCAACTCATATATGAAGTCATACTCACCATCAAACTGACTGGGTGGGAGAGATGGATTGAGTGCAAGCCAGCGAGCCCGCTCCTTGTGTGCA
>CDMY01000411.1:0-84722 GCA_001179505.1 Vitrella brassicaformis | reverse complement strand
GAGGCGGGACGGGCGTGGGCGGCGCAGCGCCCTCTGCGAGGCAGATGAAGCACGCTGCGTGTCGAGAATTCGGAAGCGGCCGGCGGCCGCATCGCGGACAGAGCTGGGTGTCCGGGGGCTGCGATGGTGGCGATGGCGATGCTGCGGCAACTGCTGGGCCTTGGCCTTGGTTTACGCATCTTCCCTTCCCACTTAGGGGCAATCGGGATGGCCGACATGGCGACTCCTGCACGATTTTCTCATTTTCCTTCGGGCTGCATCGCTTGTCACTTGTTTGTATTTGTTGGGCAGTCACGCCGCATCAAGTGTTAACAGAGGGGGAAGCATTTACACTAATGCTGTGAATTCCGCGATAAGGTTAGCCGTGGATTGGGCCGTTCAAGGGGGGGCCGTTCGAGGGGATCGCGGCGAGAGCGTCGGCGCACCAGCGGTCAGCCGCGGAACGTGCCGTGGATGGACCTAGTGTTGCCTCCATGCGGAGATGGTCCGTAGTGGTGCAAAGGTGGTGTGGTGGAGTGGTCTCGTCATCGCTGCAGCCATTCTTCTTCTATTTCCTTCTATGACTCATTTCCTTTTCTTCCCGTTGGACTCGTTTCTTCTTTCGGAGACTCAAGAGCAACTGAACGACCCGTGCACCCTCATTTGCAGGCTGCGAGGGAATGAGACAGATCTTGCCGCTGACATACGCGCCGTCTCTCAAATGAAGAGGAGACAGGAGCCTTGCGAGACCTACAGAGTCAAATTCGAGGGCGCTACGCTGGCACTGGGCATTCTGAGGTCACGAGGGGCGAAAATTGAGGCAATGACAGAGTCGCCGTCTGTGGTGATGGCCACGGCCTGGAACGTAACATACAGAATGAACCATAGTGCAAGAGGGAATCCGACGAGCGTGTGTGTGGGTGTCTGTATATATGCAGTTTCAATTTGGCGCCGAAAATGCCACTTTGGTCAACCTGGCATGTCTCGACTGCATCTTCAATATCGCACTTTATGCTCACCTACGAAACATTCCTCTATTTGTCCAAGATAGCAGTCGGAGTGACCTGGAAGGGAGATCGATTTATTATGTAAAGGTTGGTCGGCTCTGACATCGTGGACGCCTTTGAATTTTTTGTGCCTTCATACATTCCACACACTTCTCTTTCAGATATTGCTTATTCGCCGTCTACTGAAGGCGTATTCCACTGTGATGTGGATGAATAGTGACGCCTTTGTCAAAGATTACAATCTTCTTATCACAGACTTCTTTTCGCCTCGACTCTACACCGCTTACAGTGACTTAATCGCCCAAAACCCGCAAGTCCTTCATGCAGTCCAGATCGTAGTGCAGCAGGATCCATGGCTGAATACCGGTATGTCTTTATGGACCACGATGTTTAGAGTCTTGAGTACAATATGACCGCCTTTGTCTTTCTCTGTCTCCCGTCGTAGGTGTCATGATATTCAGAAGGGGAAAGTGGACAGACATGGTTCTGACTCGGGCCTGGGACGATGGACATCTCTTCCAGCGGCATCCGGCGGAGCAAGTGGCGCTACAGCATGCCATTCAACACGCCTTCCAAGTGTATTCGAACAGCTTCCCATACAACGACGCCTGCATTCACAGAAAATTGAAGGACAACGAATGCTGGAGAAGTGCTAAAAGTGCTGATATTCGGTTGTATCACTGTCATCGCGCATTCTACTGCATCGGGCGAAGATCGCCAAGGCTACAAGATTTTAAAACTGTCCCATTCTTGCTTGGTGTTGATAATGGTCCGTCACAGGCAACTCTTCTCCAGGTAAGTTAAGACCTCGATATCACGCAACGATAAATCTTTTCCTTGTGGCGCCAACAGTGCGTAGACCCACACCCGGCATGGCGGAGAAAGTGCCGATGTCACACATTTGTGATTCACGCTGGTTCAAAGAATCTGCGTTCCAAAGCAATGCTGTACTTTCGTCAGAAGCTTGGGCATGTCTTGTTGCCCATATGATCCCCTGAAAGCCTTACTAATATTCCAGTGTCTCCCGACGAGGTCACATTCAAGTGAAAGGACAAAGAAAAAGTCCTTTGTGTGCTGACATGCCCGACCTGATCTCCACAATCAATCAGCTTGATATTCCACATGACCGGCCTTCTTCCGGCCGCTCGATTTGCCTTGTTAGACACAGATGTTGTTGCCCCCACCGATTGTTACGTTGCCCTCCCGATGAAGTCGCACTTCTTTCTTCACAGCAAGAAAGTGTCGTTGTACAAGGAAGTGCATTAATCTCCGTGTCGTTGTACAAGTTAAAAGCCCATCCGGGATTCACACTCTTGCACTTCTTTTCTCACGTTCTCATTGTTGCTTGGGAGAAAGGCAGCGGTTTCACGGATCAATCTGCGAGCTACACTTCGAAGATCTGAGCTTCAAAAGAAGGGGCCATTGCCTCGTCAGGAGGCAAAAGAAAGCTGCAGCTGGCTACGCCCTCGCTTTGCTATGCTCGGGTCTGATCCGTCGTCCGTCGTGCGGCAACGGCGGAGAGAGCAAGATCCACGACCCAGCGACGCCCTGCCGACCCCCAACTCACCCACCGACCAGCGGCAGGAGTATCCTGGGAGCGGGAGGAGGGAGGCGCTTGTGTACTACTCCAAGGCTGTGGTGACGGCGCTGCACTGCTTCCTGTGTGGCGTGTTGGACGCCCTGCAGGTCCACCGGTGCGTAGTGTTTTTCGTCAAGTCTGAGATCATAAGGACGAGGTGCCTGCAGTGCTTCATAATGAACGGCCTCATCTTCCTCGGATCCATTCTCATCTTCGACCACCTCATACTGCCGCTCTTCTACCTCATGGTCAGCCGCGCACGGAGGGAGCGGCGGACATACACACGATGGGCTGGTATACTGCGTGTGTGGATCTGCAGGCCCACTACACGTATTCGTGTCTGATGGGTTTCTCTCACCTGGCCACAGCGGGGCCGACGCACACGGCGCTGAGTGTGTCCATATCGATGATCCCCCTGCTGTCCTCCTTCTCCCTCTCCAGTGGGGACCCGTCGGCGATTGCCACCTCTCTGCAGCAGGCCAGCACCAACGCTACGCTGACAGACCACTTGGCGCAGCACCTGTACAAGCTGCAGACCAACGACACTCTGGGTGGTGGCGGAGGCAACGCGTCACTGGCCGAACAGCTGGCCTTCAATGCATCGACTATGCCACACGGCAATAATAGCACCGTGGACACGAGGGAGATTGTCAAGGCGGTGGGGTTTTGGTTCGGGTGTCTGTACCGAGTGCTGTGGATCTACCCTATCTACTATTTGAGTTTCATCCTCAACACTCTCTGGTACCAGGACCTGGCCGACCAGGCCTTCATCGTGTGCCAAAAGTACCCCCACCTCTTCCCATCACAGCACAACGCCACTGACAGGGGGGCGATACCTGACCATGGTGAGTCAGTGAGACAGATGCGGATGGGCAGTGAGGGGCGACTGACGCACACCAATTGCCCACTGATGCATTCACGTCGACATGTGCAGGTGCGAGGAAAAGAAAAGCTGCCCCTTCACCATCCGGCCCCTCCCCCCACCCGCCGTCCCAGTCGTCACCACTTGACCGCTCGCCGGTCCCCCACCCGTCTACGCCCCCAGCCCACAGTTCTCGTGTGAGGTTTTTGGATCGCCTGGTGGATGAGGTGTTCCGGGTGCTGCTCAACATGGTGTGGATCATGCAGACGTACGTCCTGTGGTGCATAGTGCCGGGTTACCTGGGGGTGGTCGTCTACGCCCTTCAGAGCAGCTGGTTGGCCAGCATGTACTGCTTCGAGTACAGGTGGGTCTCCGTCCTCAAGTGGTCGGCCTGTGAGCGCCTCGAGTACTTTGAGAGCCACTGGCTGTACTTCGCGGGCTTCGGGATGCCCCTGACGCTGCTCTACGTCATGTCGCCTCGGTTCATCGACAGCGGCGTGTTCGCCCTCATTTTCCCCGTGTGCATCCTGCTGTCCATCACGGCGACCCCGAGGCCCTTCCCCTACCCCCCATTACAGAGGCTGCCGATATTCTACCTGGTACAGCTCGTCACCTGGGGCGTGCTCAAGTATGGCATGACCGAAAAGCGAGACGGGGAGGGGAAAGCGGACAGTGTGGAGGCGGACCGGTGTAGACAGACACACGAGGGGTCGGCCTTCCATCAACTCTTCCCTGATCCACCGCCCAAGCGTGTGGTGAAATGAATGATGGGTGAAAGGATGGGTGACCTGTTGTGCCAGATAACAGACGGCTATGGGCAGGTGGACAGAAAGTGCTGCATTGTCGTGCCGCTGATGGTGTTGTGACTTTTTGTGTGAGCGCGCGATTGTCGATTGGAGGCCCCGTGAAGGACAGATGTGTGTAGCTTCGAATGCATGTATGTGATGTATGTATAAAGTATGAAATGCCTTCCTTCATCGGATCTCTCCACATCTGTGCCGCACACACGCGTCTCGATGTGCT
Organism: Vitrella brassicaformis; assembly: GCA_001179505.1. Classification (NCBI taxonomy): domain Eukaryota; family Vitrellaceae; genus Vitrella; species Vitrella brassicaformis. The sequence continues at coordinate 80,272 of CDMY01000411.1, read as the reverse complement.
TCCATCACAACAAATAGCGTCCTTGACACGCTTGGCGCTGACCCACAAGACAACGCAACCTGTGTGCATCCCCATCTGCGTGTCTACGGCAGCAGCACTCCATCTCTGTCCAGGAAAACACGATGGAACACCTGACCGCCATATCGATACCTGCACCCGACGTGCCATCCGCACACACAACACGTCTGTCACCTGTCCGTCATGGCTTCGTTGCTTTGCTCGCTTGCCTGATGTAGAGCTGAGGCTGCACGCCATTGAGGTCAGCACATGGGTTCGCAAAGCCCACCAGCTGCGCCTTGGGCGCGCATGACAACTCCAGCCGGCTCTCACGCACCTGTAAGAACACAGGCAGACACGAGGGCAAACCGCAATCCCTCCTCTGCATGGCTGAATCCATCCCTGTACGTGTGGGTGACCTGGTGCATGAGAGGGACGGTGACATCGACAATGAACAGGGAGGATGGGGGGTCCTGCCGCAGCAGCTTCGGGTGGCCGTACCGCCCCGCCTCGATCACCAGACCCGAACGAGACCGCTCTCGGTCGCGAGACTCCTCGCTCGCCTGCAACCACCCACCCAGACACCCATACACAGATGACACTCTCACATACGTACATCCATGGACACATGGCACCGCACCCTGTACTGGAGGCTGCGGTCGTCCCTTGCTCGCTGCAGCTCCTGCTTGGTCGCCTCGCTCAGCCGACTCTCATCCGGCACCGTCGTCGCATCTCCATCCATCTGGGAGACGACCTTCGCACCGTCAGCTAACTCCTCGTCTTTGAGAGCGCTGGACACTGCCGCCATGAAGGCACCGAAGGCCTCTCGGATGCCAGCGGTGATAGACGACTGCTGATGCTGGGCGGGCCTCAGCGGGTCCCGCACGAGACTTCTGTAGGCGCGGCTCCGGAGCTCGCCTAAGGCTACACGGAGATTGGCCAGCGCCTCAGTGAGGTGACGGCCAACTCTCTTCTTTTTCGCATCTGTGGACACGACGAAACACGCGATGAATAAGCGAATGGATCGTCTTCCCTTGTCGTCTACGGTCTCCTACGCACATTTGTGAGCATGCTTGATGGTGAGGTAGGCGGCGGGCGGGATGGCACCCAGGAGGAGGAAATAGCCCACCAGCTGCAGCTGCAGAAGATCCAGCTCAGATGACTGAAACAGCTGCAGGCAGGCAGGCAGGCAGACAGAAAGGAATATACGCCCTCACATAGATAGGTCGTGGACACGGCTAACACACCTGTATTGGGAAGGTGAAGCTCATCCCGGCACGCACGATCCTGCATTCATGTGACCAAAACAGCGAGTCCGCACCAATCATCACGGTCAACACACCTCTCCGTACCTGAATTTGAGTGAGAAGGCGTTTGGCCTCCACAGTACGCCGTACTGCATCTTGGTCAATTCATCGACAAAGGAAGGCCGAAATGACACCACACACTAATACAACGAAAGGGAAACCGACACCCACAAGGAAATGAGAACGAGAATCAACAGGCTCCGCTTGCGTGCATTTGTGAGTGCACGACGGCTGTAGGTTGACCTCAGTGGAGATGCCTTGTGAGATGGACAGCTGGGGCATGAGGGCCACCGATGCGCTCTCATCGATGTCGTACTTGGCTTTGCCGCTCACCGACACGTCGTCTTCGCTCACCTGAGTGAAGGATCCATCGCAGAGAAGGTAGAGCCCATCTACCGTGCAACAACCAAGGTACATATGCTTACAGATACGTCGGTCCTGAGGGAGAGTTTGTCTTTGGTCCACAGCCATCGAGCAGACACCCCGTGACCCTCGCCGATTCTGACAAAACACGCATTCAGGAATGTGCCACACAGGTCCCGTCCTTGTGCAGTGTTGAGGCGTCTGCGTACTTCCACGAGAGGATGCCGTCTAGTCCTTCGCCCATCGACTGGGCCATCGCCAGGGTGGTCGACAGCTGACCTCTCCGGTTCACACTCACCTGCATTCGCAAATTAGCACCAGACTACTGCCAATTGCTCGGTTGTTGGTGCGATTGTGTGAGCGCCTGCCTTCTGCGACAGAGTGAGGTTGTCATCAAGTTTGCGCGACAAAGATGCGTCTATCGTCTGAATCAAGGACGTACCCTGGACACAACCGGGCATGCACGCACACATAAACGAACGAACAGATTGGCCTTTCAAGTGCTTGCTGTCCGTCTGGTACCGAAGTGGCCAACGACACCCTCAAGTCCATGTCACTGCCGAGCGGCACCGACCACAAGCCACTGAAACGAGCCACACCTGCACGAAGCCAGCAACGACCACGCCCACGTGTGATCCATCTTGGGTGATTGCATCTTGTGTGTGGATGCGTCCCTCCTCGTGGACGTGTATGCATACCAGCAGTGGTGCTCTGTATGTGTGCCGCACATGCAAGCACCAGGGTGTGCGCACCCAAGTTAAACTGAACACTCTGACCCACTGAGCCGACCACACAGAGACTCATACACCCCTGTGCCCATTCACTGTCTTTTTGGTTTCCCTCTCTCACTTGCAGCAAATTGCAGCTTCCACTTCCGCCTGAAGAGGAAGTTGGCTGTTGGGTCAAAGAGTTCCGTCAGCGTGGCGAGGGTAAAGTGCCCCGCAAGGTTCATCAGCCGCAGCGCAGATAGCTCCTCGTGTTTGCGCATCAGACGGTTGACCCGCTTCTCGAACTCGTGCATCGGATTGGACGCACGCACCAGCGACGACGAGTCACGACGCGCATAGGCAGCCGACCACTCGTCGATCTCGGCATCGGGCACTTGTTGCGTGTCGAGAAGGGGTGAGGACGTGTCGTGGTGATGCTCGTCATGCTCGCCTCCCTCCTCGTGCAGCTGCTCCTCCTCTTCTGCCCGCAGCTCGTCTTTGGCCTCCTCCACCAGCTTGACGCCAACTGCACCATACCGATCTGACCAACCACAAGTACGCACAGGGACACGTGTGGGCGCAGCAATGTGTGAGTCAGCTCAAGAAGGCCGTCCGCACCATAGAACTGCCTGAGTAGCGGGTCGCTGAGGACTCTGTAGGCCCTGTTGAGCTTGAGGAAGGCGGATGAGGTCTTGCTGCCCCGCCTGTCGTCCTGGTCCTGCACAGTGTCCTGCACAGTCAGGTACCCACTGGCGCTGTACTGCAGCTGTTGCACGGCTGGGGTGGTCCCCACGGAGTCGCTGCTGGACGAGGCCGACTGGAGGAGGGCCTTGTCGGGGTGGTACACGCGGCTGAGCTCGCGGTACTCACGCTTGATCTCGTCCTGCGAAGCCTGCATTTACCGTAGATGACATGGTTGGGGAGAGGAGCCACGCACACAAAGAGAGGTCATAAGCGAATGGGGTGGGTCACTTCGATTGTTGCTGTCTGGCCACGTACGCTTCTGGGGACCCGCAGGATGTCATAGTAATCAAAGTCATCTCCCGTGTCGTATCTGTCCATCCACTCGCCTCTCGACTCGCCACCACTCGAACGCCGACGACGGCTGTCAGCCATGATGAACACCTAGATCTGGCAGTCGAGGCCACGGGCAATTCAGATCTCAGTTCGGATCGGGAAGGTGGCGCCAAGCGGTGGAGCCGCCCCTCTCTGTGTCGGATTTGAGCTCGCAGGGGCGATCGCTCTTCGTTCGTTCGTCCGACAGAGCAAGTAGCGCCGTAGCTTGCGCAGTTGGTCGCCTAACGTCCCAAGCAACGACGGATCTGTGAGTGCATTTCATTTCCCGCACACCAAGATGGATTTATGGCGTTCCGCTTGTCACGTGCATGTCAGGCCGCCTGCCCAGTCAAGTCTGAGATTTGCAGGTGATCGATGGGTTCGCCGTCTGCTCGTTCGGTTCTCATGAGGAGCGACGACCCCGCGCTGAGCCGTGATGAGGACACAACCGACGACACGAGATGCAGGTCGCTCTCTGTTGATGAGATTCGCCGAGCACCCACCTCACTGTCGTTGTTCATTTTGTATTTTGTGGCCAGCTGGAGATGCTGCTGGCGAGAAACGCTCTGATATGCGAGGTGACTCTTAGCTGCTGATACCGTCGCTCGTCAGCACCACAGTGTGTGTGTGTGTGGTCTGTTGCGTATGCCAGATACATCTGCGGGGTGCTGGCCGTAGCGACGGTTGCTGTGGTCTTGGTGGTCGTGATCACGCAGTTCCTGTTGTAGATACCATTTCTCTGTCGTGCTGCGCACGAGTGAAGGGGAGCCGACAAAGCGAAGGGACCGGCTCTCTGGATAAATGTGGAGCAGCGAACGGGGAGGGGGGGTGATTGGGGGGAGGGAGGGGCGGGGGAGATGCCTCTGGCAAAGCCGGCGAATGTATATAGAGAAGCAGTGTCTGACGAAGATGAGGAGCTAGTCCGACCTGTCCCTTGTGTACACTGTCTCTTGTGACACTGTGTCAATGACTTCAGTCGACGGCCAGTAGGAATAAACACCATACCAAAAGAAACAAAAAATGCCGGGGCCTGAATGCAGTTCATTGAATACTCTTCTCTCGTCACTCACGCACATTTCTCTCTTTTTCTCTCTCTCTATCGCTCTCTGTGTGTCTGTGTGCCCAAACCTCCGCCACCACCCATGAATCACTCGGGTTGTCATGAAAGACGTGGTCACACTGTCATGGTCACTTTGTCATGAAAGACGTGTCTTCTGTCTGAATTAATCCACGGTGCCTGAGGCAGAGGGAGTGGGCTAGGGAGGAGAGCTGCGGAGGCCATGCAGCCTGGTTCAGCCGGACGAGGGCAGGAGGTAGGGGGAAAGGACAAAGCCCACTGGCCGACTGGTCCTAGTTTGAGTGACTGAGTTGTTGAATGACTTTTCGTAAGCTGTGTCTCTCTCACTTGCTTTGGAGACAACGCGTGCACGGGGCTCAAGGGAGATGACAGTGCATACGTCTTGAGCCCCGTGCACGTATGCGCGTTCTGTCCACTAAAGTAATTCAGGTACCATGCACCCTCTCTCCCTGTGTGTTGTCCTCAAGCATTGACTTTTGTTGGTGCTCAGACAGGGCTGTATCCGCCTCCTGAGAAGGCGGGCGATCCGGCAGTGGTGCTCATCACTTGGGCGTCTGCACAATAGGGTCACACACAAGACACCGACACTGCTACTCCTAATTGGCTTTATGTCTGTCTCTCGCTTACCGGGTGCCTTCAATTCGTCGCCGAGGAGCCCCTTGCCGGCCCCGTCTCCCTTCGGCGACAGCATCTCCTCGCCTTCACTGTAGGGTACGAACTCGAACAGGACATTCATCTCGCCGGCTGTCTCCTGCCTGATGAAGCCCTGCATGCAAACACGGATAGGAGATGCATCCACCAGAGGTGAAAGCACTTGGACAAGGGGTGCGGCTGTCACCTTGGACTGGATGGGACGCCAGCCGCTCCATGCGTTGTTGGCGGCAAGTCGAAGGATCTCGCTGCTGTTGAACAGGACCCGGCCAACCTGAGAGACACTTGACATATGGGTGGCGACTTCTGCCTCTGAATGTTTCTCTGTCGACCTCGTCGTGGAACGCCTGACACAGACACAGATGGTGAGATGGATACACGAACAGGTAAGATGCTTAGCAGCTTACCACATCCTGATCCTGTGAGCGTGAGAGGATAACACACACCGCAGTCTCCTGCTGCCCTCTCTCATGGCTGGTGCAGGTGCACTTACCATCAGAATGATCTGATCAACACACGAAGTCGACAAAGTCACAATCATCCATCAGCAGCCCTGTCTTTCATCCTTCCCACCCTGCGTCGCTTACGTGCATTTCCTGGTCGCAAGAGCAGTAGGCACGGCAGTCCTCGTCGCCGCAGCTGTCCTCATCAAGCATAAGTCCAACTTCGGATCCATTTTTCGGTGCGCGTCTATACCTCTGGGCGCAATTGCACCACTTGGTACACGGTCCACAGCAGGGGTTCTTGACGTTGACCTCGCTTTTCAGGACATACACGGACATACGGGAGACGCTCAGTCAGACAGGAGACGCAGCTACGTGTTTGTCTCCGTGTGCACATCTCACAGCTGCTCGGTGAAGATGCATACGTGTCTTTTCTTCTCTCGCACTGCGCGTGTCATGCACAAAGGCGATGGCTATGCGGTTGCCCCTCAGGCGTGCATCTTGCCCACCTCGTGTGCTAAGCTCTGCGTTCGTTCCCAGGCTGACCTTGAGAAACAGATCGCTCGTCCCCATCCAGTCCTGAACGACGGGTGCACACATAATCGTCTACGGCATTCGCGCAGTCTCACGTCGCCGGCTTACGTGAGCAGGGAAGTTTCGGCACTCCACCCTCTTCAGCCGCACGACCCTGCTGGCTCCTGGAACGATCGCAGGGCAGCATCTGCCAGCACACCCTGGAATGGACACAAGAGAGACGGCGAAATTGACTGACGTAAGCATGTACACATACACCTATGACACTGACCGCAACAGAGAAGACACTGGACGAAGTCATAGATGTCGACCCTGAGGCGTGTGTCGCCGGTGAGAAACAAGAGGATACGCTCTCTGAGCTTCCACACTACGAAAAGCGCCCCCGCCTGAAAATCAATCGGCACTTGTCATGGGAAAGGAAACAGCAGCAGTGGGCAGATGGTCCGTACCAAAACCACAAAGATGAGGAGTTTGTCCGCTGTCTTCAAAACACCTGGAATGGTTGTGGACACGGCCGTAATGAAGACGACCGTCATTCCAATTCGAGCCGTACCGAAAAAGTACCCCGCGCGAGCGTGGGAGAAGACGGAGAAGATGGACAAGAAGAACGCGTGGTCCATTGAGCTCTCCGTGTATCCTCCTGTTGCGTGGCTGCCTGATTGGACTCGGTCCGGGACTCAAGCAAGTCTCAAGCTGCAAATTGCACCGCCCCCAAGAGCTCGAGGTGCAGGAGATTCCTATTCCGGATCGGTCTCCTCTGTGTGTGACAAACTCCTGCCGTCGCAGTGACTGATTCCTGTACACAATCAAAATGCGTACACGTTGACCACCGTGAGCGGCTCCATCCTGCTCTTGCTCGCCTTCGTCGATGCAGGTAAAGCGTGTTGTGTTTTTCAGTCGGGCTGAGATGCACAAGCACAGGCGAAGCTTTGGGGGCGGCTGCCGGTCAACCAATCGTCAACCAGTCGTCTCCGGATCCAAGGGGACAGTTGAGACGGAGTCACGACGCCCCCACCCCAGGTCTGCGAGCTCGGTGCTGGATCTCTCCATCACCTAAAAGCTTACCCCTACAACACCTGTGATGGCACCAGGTACTTGCCCAGGTCTGCTCTTTGTCTCTGCTGTCGGGCTGGCGGCAGGCTGCTCTCGCTCGCGATGGGTCCAAATGCCATGCACCTGCCTCGGCTTCTCCCGTTTTCGCTTGTCAGAGACGTTTGTGTGCCTTGCTTGTCAGAGACGCGGTGCGCCAGAGGTCGACTGTGTACTACGTGTGTTTGGAGTGCGTCTGTATATTTTTCTCCTTTTTTTCATATGTATGAGAGACACGTTGCAACACGACGTGTTTGTTGTCTTGGTCTTGGTTGTCTGAGGGCGAAGCACTGCCAGGATTTAACAAGATCATCAACCCGAATAATGAGAAACAGCAGGACACCAGGCATTTCAGCCGCCAATGTAGAGTCTCGAGCCTGTGGTCTCTGAGACACAATGTTCTTCAGTTTGATGAGAGCCACGAGTGATTTGAATGGGAAATGGCTGACATCGACCTCCATAAGAGGGCGCAGACAAATACAAGACGTCGTCAAGCTCCTCACGTCAATCGAGTGTGAGAAAAACTGTGTATGTCAAGCTGGGATTACGCTTTTGTGGAGAAGATGCACATCGTTTGTACTGGCTGAGTAGTATCATTGACAACCAACCCAGCACAACTCATCTAGAACACAAACGTGCACCGCTGACGTGTACACGTCTATCTCGTCTACCTTCGCGCCACTGTACTCATAGACGGCGTCTGTCTGTCTGTCTGTCTGTGGTTCTGGCGTCCTTGTGTGGGCGTGACGCCTGCAGTGGCACCACAGCAAATTTGTTGTCCGATCGACACACATAGCCTTTCGAATGACAAAGGAATTCACCTGTGTCGCGCTGTCCCTAAGCTGACTTATCTGCCGTCTTCATACAGTCCCATTGCTTCTCACGCTCCCCCCGGTCGCCCTGTGCCAGCAGAGCTGAGGCTCGGCAGTGAAGAAATGTGCCCTCTTTGCGAACAACGTGGCCAGAAAATGGTCGACGGGTCGGGGTCTGCGCCCTTTTTTCACCCGGGCTGGCGTGATTCTTTGTATCTCGTCTCGAAAATGGCTCAAAAGTGCCCGCCCCATGTCTCGAGACCGCACAAGAAACGCAACTGGTCCGCCAGGCACAGGGGACGTTTTCTTGGGACATCCCCTTCGAGGGCACGGAAAGTCACTAAATGCTCGCCGTTGCGGGGTTCGCTTGGCCTGATTGGTGATGTATTTAGCTATCTTCGGCGGAGCGTTGGGGTCTAAGCGGCCACGGAACTGCGAAGTTTGTTACAGAAGCCGACACGAAAGACATAACCCTGTGTGAATTTTCTACGGCACCTGGAAGTCGGGGTCGTTATATCTTCTCGGTCCGTGACGTTTCTTGTGCTTCTTATGTCCCCACAAAAAACCTATATGACCACACAAACGTACGAAACGTGAGAGAAGCATCTTGTTTGTTTGTCGTCTGACGCCTCTCTGTCTTTACCGCTACACAAGTGTAACACTTGCCATTGCGCTGGCAAATCATTCACTGTCTTGAAGAGCTCCGCGCGGAACTCTCCCTCTGGATAGGGATAGAGCCCAGTATCATCCTCTATGAAGAGAACCATTCCTCTTGAAAATGCGTCATTCGCTACGGCCAGCTCCAGGGCGAGAGAGAAAGAGCTGCTGAGAGAGAAAGAGAATTTGGCTGCAGCTATATTTGGGTAGACGGTCAGGGGGATGATGGGGATACTGTTGGCGTGCAGCTGAGTGGCCAGTGGCACCAGACGCCGCTCGTAGGAACGCATGTGCCCGCCCAGTGTGACCACATAGGCTTCAAGCTCCTGATCCACTGCAGCAGACGAGTCGTTGGACACTGCTGATGCTGCTGGTGGGATGGCGGCATCCACCTGCTCGTCGCCGTTGAGGTGCAGTCCTGCTGTGATGCTGCTGCTGTGGTTGATGGACTGGTTGATGGTATGGCGTGGCAGCGACAGCAATGGGCCTTGAAATGGCCATGGTGTGTTGGCTGAGAGGGATGCGGACAGAAAGAGAGCGGCCGCTGCCAGGACCGCGAAGGTCTTCCAGTTACATGCCGCTTCGCTGCCGATGTAGCCAGCTATAGGCGCCGCTGGTTCCCCAGCCATTGGAACCCCTCAGTAACTCTGGCCGAGTGGTAAATTTGAAGTCTGCAAACGAAATGTGATCTGTCTGTCTGTCTGTCTGTGGTACCTTCCTCAGCACGTCCACACAGATGCAATCGATCAACGCAGCCACCACCCACCCGCTGCTCGCAGCTGCATGTATCTCTCTCTACACGCAAATCAGGGAGGGACACACAGCGCGGCGCACAGACAGAAAGACCAACGCACACAGACACACAGAGAGACACACACACACACAGCCCAGCCCAGTTAGTGACGTGAAGAAACCAAAACCAACAGCCCGTATTTCCACAGTCACATCACCTTCATGACGGTCTGACTTAGTAGGGATGGTAAAGAAATCTTACTCGTAAAGAATTTTTAAACCATCGGTTTTACCGAATTACTAAAACTGGGACTCTGAGGAAACAACGAATTGATTTTACCTCAGGGTGAATACCGGTACTCGGGCAACTCGAATTTGCATGTCGTCTTCCGGGAGTTGCACCAGAGGCCCTTCCGGCCGTTGCCCTGGGGCTTCATGTTGCCTGCCAAAGCGCCGACGAGGATAGACGGCAACAGGGACGACCTTGATGGCATTCCTTTCCAGCTGACCGGCGAGAGGCATCAGCCTCAGCTCATACGACGGCGTGTGGCCGCCCAGAGTCACGACATAGGCCTCCAGGTGATGGCCTTCCTTCCACGCCTCCGCTGACAGCGTTGCCAGTGGGAAGAGCCCCGAAACAGCAAGGCCAGCCGGCGATGGTTTGGGAGCTTCATTGAAATCTGAAGGTCATATTTACAAGTAAGGCGCCCAGCAAGCTGAGCGCGGTGCACGACCCCCAAAGTGATTGAGGTGATTGCGCGTTTGACGGAGAATGCGGATGTGTCCAACAACACGTCGATCACACCATTCATGCGATGAGTAAAAGAACACATGTGCTCACTCAGCATTGCATGCATGTCCTTCTCCCTTTCGTAGCTGTGTGTCATGAGAGATAGGTACACGTATAGGTACGAACACGAAGAGACAGAGAATACCTCGCAGGTAAGGAGAAGACGCACACCACAAATCATGAGGGACGGCAGGTATTGTGCAGTGGGGATGAAATACACGAATCATGAACCATGCAGCGGATCAAGAAACATATACAGATAGCTTCTCTCAACGAAAAATGACCGATGAGAAGAGCGTGGCTTCTTGATCTCGAGCCTATTGGCATGAAAGCCGATTGGTCCACGCTTTTGAGGTGCTTGTCCAGAGCCTTGACGACAGCAGCCCATCGTTGGACGGTGTCCTTGTCGTCTGTGTCATGTGTCAATGGCACCGCCGAACTCTGCAAACACAGACGAGACAGGCGTCGTTGTGTGGGAGATGTGTCGTGTCGTGTGTGTGTGTGTGTGTGGTGTATACACGTGGTACCTCACCTGATGTCGATTCGCGCTGGCGACCCTGGCGGCCGTCGCTGTCGGGCACTTCTGGGTGAGTGTCTGCCAAGGAACACACTCACGTACACGCACATGACTGCTGAGTGAAGACGTTGCTTTGTCCTCTTACCAGGGCATTCCTATTCGGCATTGCTGAGTGCTTGGAGGCCGAATCTGTCGCTGCATCCTTTCGAGGCAGGCCCCGTTGCCTTCTGCATTGTACGGCGACGGGTTTTTGCTCAGAGCATCAGCAGCGGGGTGCATCATTGGGCACATACGATTGCCTGATAGACACAGAGTCACAGGGATAGGAACAGATGACCAGATTATGTGAACTGGGGAGTGAGGTGTGTCCGTACGAGTACCTGTGGATGTCGGCGAGTAGCAATTGTGTGTTCTCGTCGTCGGGCCACGCTGGTGAGAAGACCGGTGACGAAGGGCGAGCGTGGGAAGACGAGGAAGGAGGAGAGAGAGAAAAGGAGCAGCCGCTGACGGCTGAAGAAGACGACTCAATCGGGTGCTGAGCTTTTTTATGACTGCTGAGCTTTATCGTGGCGACATTGGCAACCACGGAAGGACCGATCGGGCGGAAAAAAAGTAGCCTAGAGCACTCCCCCAGCTGGTGCTTTTTGGGGTCGTGAACTTTGTCGTTTCGGTCCTTCATGTAAAGCCTCGTTGTTCAAGTGCGTGTTGCGGGCTCAGAGCGTCTGTCTTTGCGTTGTCTGCGCACAGCAAATTACCCTGCCTACCTACCTCATCTTGAGACAGATGACGCGTCTTGGGGGCAAGATCCATTCACTAATGGCGTCTTCTTCCTGTGTGATTTCCTAGCAGTAGGTAGACAATACATGCTGCGACATTATTACTGTGTTTGCAGCCATCCCATGTCTGTCCTCTGTCGCGGGTGCGTGATTGCAGTCTACTTCTACTACTACATCACGTACAAGCAGCGCACGGTGGCCGCCAGGGTCCTGCTCAACTTCTGGCTGGCGGCCGACACCAGTCACACCACCATCACCAGCTTGAGTTTTCTTCTTCTGGCTGGGACGCGGCGGGAGTGCACCAGTAAGCGCACTTCCTACTCACACAGATCACGTAACACATTTGTGTGTCGTCATTCGTGTGCAGGCTGCGCGCGTTCCTGAGAACTGTAGGGAGTGCATTCTCTGGCAGGGAGTGGGTACAGTTCCACCCACCACTACACCCACCCCCCCTCCGCAGAGGCCAAACCCCGATCAAGACCCTGATGTGCAGAGACGGCCGGAGGAGGCGGACATAGCTGTGCAGGAGGTGGACGTGGGATAGAGCGCGCGTAGCAGAGCTGATGCAAAGGATACGCGGGGGAGAGAGCGCGTGAGTAGAGGTGATATGAAATAGAGATATTGTCAACCTCTAGTTGTCTCATCATGTAGATTGACATCTCGGTTTGAAAAGATAATACAAAGACCACAAGGTTCTCCTCACGACCGCCGCTGTCGACGGGTCCCCTGTAGAGCAATTGCAGTGCAAGAAAAGGATAAAACGCCAAGGGAGGCGGGCAAGGGAGGTGGGCAAAGAAAGCATCGGTTCCTCAGGCAATGATGTCTCTGACATTCATCCCCCTCTGGTTGGTCGCCGTTCCCTACTCGATCGGCCTGGCTCTGCGTTTTGCCTGCATAGAGTCGGCAGCCGTCTCGAGCACACAGGGTCTCACAAAAGAATCCATTCAGCTGTGCTTTCAACCCCTCAGAGAGGTTTCGCAGGTTGTTGGTCATGACAAGACCTCCGAGAACGTAGACGCGGGTTTGTTGTACAAAGCGAGTCTCATGCTGATAATGCGCCCCGTGAATGTGCTACCTGCGGAGCCACACACACACACACACACACACACAGGCAGACAAACAGACTCACTGTAGGGACAAGGACCGCAGATTACCGCTCGTTCCTATGAAAAAGTCGCTCATGGCCCCTGCTTGCTGTTCCACGGCCAGCTTTGATAACGCATCTCTACACTGGTCCACCAAGCGTGACGAACAACCTTGTGTTGACTTAGGGAATCGTCGCCGAATTTTGTTCCTCTCGCTGCGATTTGCATCGGTGATAATCAGCAATCTCCTGATTCGGACGCCGGTTTCACCTTGGAGGGCCGCATCGATCTGTCCCAAGTGGTTGTCCAATTTTGCCCCCTTCTCATACTTTGTCCAATCAGCTCTTCGAATGTGCGCCACCAGGATAGGTGACGCCGGATCGTTGTTTGGCTTCACATGCGACAAGAGGGCCATGGCTGCCTTCTTGACCCATTGCCTGTACGGCAGCAGGACACCATAATTATGTCTCAGATTGAAAGCAGTCGATCCGTCCACAACCAAGCACTCTTCGTTTGGGTATTCCTTGTGGATTGCTTTCTCGCTGTCAATAAAGCTTGACAAAGCCACGGTGAATCGCTTCGGCCTTTTTCGATGACTTAAAGGGAGGGTCACATTCGTCGACAGGCCGTCCTTCTTTCCTACTCTCTCGGCACAGCTGCGGCAGAATGCTCCAGCATGGAAGACGGGCCGAATTAGACAATCTGGATGCCAGTATGCAGGGTCTCGATACATCGCAGGGAACTTCCGCGATCTGCCGTTAAGGAAGCTCCGCAGAAGGGGATCCTTGGCTGCATGATCTTCAAATGGACAATGCTTGCCTTCCGGGTGAAGGTAGACGTTCATGTAGTTTAGATCAAGAACCTACATAACACTCAAAATGCGCCATGGCCTGCTCATCAAGAGAGTGAAGAGGCTGAACATATACCTGTAGCCAGTTAAGAGTGGATCTAGATTCGTCTTTGGTTTTTGTAACCCAAAAAGAGGGAATGAGCAGCACCCGTCTCATTCTTTTTGCAGCCACCAGCATATTCTGGGTCTGAATTACATTGTTGGTAGCTCTTCCTACACACACACACACACACACATATTCATTCATTCATACATGAATGGTGTCAGAGAACATACAGAGACAGAACGTGATAAATCGGAAAGGGAGACGTACCGTATCTCTCGAATGTGATCGCGCCTTTAAGGGTGACATTACGCCACAGGGGATGCGTTGACAGCGGCGGTCGTCGTGGGAGCCTTGTGGTCCTTGTCGTCGACGGATGCCGAATAAGCGCGAGCTTATGCAGTTCCGTTATCCATTCTGGCAAAGCGACTCCTCGTACCAGGGACCACAACACAAATGAACCGATGACGGTGGCAGTAATCAACGACGCTGTCAGTGCAAAGTCAATTTTCATTGGGTTGGGCTGGCCGGTTACTCAAGTATTTGTCACTGAAGTGATTCATGGAGGCACTTTCGAAGACTTGTTGTTGACTGATTGGCTTTTTGCTACTACTGCAATCGAAAAGACCAGTGCAAAGTGGTGCAGTCTTTGTGAGTTTCACGCGGTAAGGAGTGTTTTGTGTTAGAGATTAATACGCCATGGTGTTGCGGATGCTTGAGGATGTGCCGATTGAGCAACAGTCGTGTTTCGTCAGGGTGAATACCGGTACTCATCCAACTCGAAGTCGCAGGTCCTTTTGTCCCTGTTCCTGGAATTGCACCAGAGGCCCGTCCGGCCGTTGCCCCGGGGCATCATCCTGCCCGCCCGATCGCCATTATCGCGGATAGTGCACACCGGGCAGGGCATGTTACTCACCACGCGGCTGAACAGATACACAAAGACACAGAATGATTTCTTGTACGCCATGATGGTCACCATTCACATCCAACCTACCGGGCGGTGCTGAATCGCCACACGCGTAAGTTCCGCTTCCTGTCGGCCACCGAGAAGGGCGTCACGGAGGCCATTCAGGGGGCCGTCGCTTGGAGGGACGACATTCGGAGGCGCATAGGCTGGACCGATGCGGACATGTCAGATTACGTATTCGCCAGCCTGGAGGAGGACGAGAAGGTGAAGGACGCGGTGAATGGGCGGCTGAACCTGTTGTCCCCCAGAGACGAGTTGGACTGCCCCAAGGATGAGCTCGGCTGGCCGGACAGGAAGCACTTGTATGCTGCCCATAACACCACGCCTTTCAGGGTCCACATTGTGTGCAGGCTCAAGCACGGTGGGGTCTACAAATTCTTCAAGAAATCCCCGGTGTTATCTGCTGACAGAGAGGATATAGATAGGGCCATTGAGATGGCAGTTGAGTATAGGGAGTGGGCGCGGGAGAAGGTGCGTTCATTGAAGCTCGAGGCCGAGGCGGCCAAGGCCAAGGACAGGGCGGATGAGGAGGGTGTGGCCAGCCGCACGAGGGCAGGGAAGAAGAGGAAAAGGGAGCAGGAGGTGCCCACAGAGGACGATTAGTTGTTGACTGATTGACTGATGTTAAATGGAAATTTCAGACAAAATGGAAGTAGGCGTTAGAAGTGGCAAGAAGCATCTCCCTGATCCGGAAGATGCTTCTTGCTCCGAGTGGGTGCAACACGTCTACGAATGTTCCCCTGATCTCACCTCAGACTCCTCCCTCAGATCTGCACTGTTTTCAAATCTACAGAATTTTTGATTTTGCTCCTTGCTTTTTTGAGGGGTTTGGGACGACTGAAAAAGGAGATGGGGGGTTGTGTGAAAGCGAAGCCCTCCTCTTTTTCGCCCGGAAAATGGCTTTTTTTTTGTGCCGAAAAACACGATCGGGGAAAAATCCAGAAAAATAAATGATTGATTGGTTGATTGATTGATTGGTTCATGTACGTATTCACACACATGTATCATCCCAGACTGTCTCTCTGTGAATTGATGTGGTGTCTCTGCCGACACTGTCTGGCTGTTTGTCTGGATGAATTACGTATGCATGTCTCTCTTTGATGTTTCTAATCTTGTCCGTTTTCTGTGTGCGCGCGTGCGTGCATGTGTGTGTGCGTGCTCTGCAACCCAGCCCACTAATCTGACGACGGCCAGACAGGATGCACGGCTGAGGGCGGATGCCCGGCTCACCAATGTTTTCTCTGTCTACCCCTTGATTTCGGCAAAGGCCAGATCTGTGCGAGTCTGCGTGTCGTAACGTGTCACCCCGATGGCGCAGGGCCGCCCGGCTTGTATACTTCCCCTGCCACAAACCCAAGTAATCATGATGTTGGCTCTCACGCAAATAGCTCTAAATCTGACGGTTGTAAAAATTGGGAAGACATGCAATGTATGTAGAAGAATTGCTTCCATTCAACCCGAACTGCAAGGGACCGACGGCAATCGCTGGAAATGTGTCATCTTCTCTTCCTCTCACCGAACACGTGCAGGTCTTTGCGGTCATAGGTTCAAGAATCTGGCCATCCAACTCCGCCGGCAGGAAAACAAAAGTAATGGCTACTGGACACTTCGTCTCCCTCTCTCCGCCGAATCTCCTACCATTGTCTCTTGTTCGGCCCACCAGCTGTGTTGTGATCTGACCTGACAACAGCTTCCCCGCGATCAGCGAGGCGGGCGTCTCCCTCCGTGGAACGCTCCTGTTCCCTGATCTGGCTTTTCGTCCTCGCTGATATGGCCATTCCCACCAACGCAAGCGCGTCGAGCACACAGCAACAGGACGTCGACATGACGGGCGACACGAACATGTCACACCCGCTCGACGGTAACGAGGGGTTGGCTCGATGGTGGAAGTCGGTGACGAAAGGAGCGACGAGACAAGCGAAGAAGAGAGCCAAGAAGACGGCTTTGAGCACGAGGGCAGGGAAGAAGAGGAAGTCAGAAGAGTGTCCATTGTAAAAATGCGCAAAACTCAAGGAATGGTAATTGTACTAAAGATTCGTAAATGTGCCGACGTGGTAAACTTCCTTTCCCGGACAACCCAGATTTACTCATGGCGAGGAAATTGAAATGAGCGGGGCAAGGTCGGTGGGCGCGGCAGCCACGGGAGCGGTCTGGCTGCTGGTGCTCTACTTTGTTTATTGGTCTCTCAGCGGCCGCAAATCAGCTCTCTCCATGTCACGGAGGCGTGACAGGCGATTGGACACTCATGTCAATGGGACGGTGGTGAACTCAAGTCAGCAGCTCGGATCTCCTCCGTCAGCGGTCATTTTGAGCGCGCTGAGTGCCCAAACAAAGATCAAGAATTACCGAGACAATCGGGTCGTTTTCGTCAATCTTTGCCCTGCTGGAATTGGCGGGAGGCCGAAGAGCCGAAAGCACGGTCCGTCATCAGTGGGAAATATATGCGAGCCGTGGTGGACTCGCGATGCTGTGATGTTTATGCAATTTATCCTTCGCACCGATATGACTGCACTCGAATGGTACACCTACTGTCTGTCTCAATTTGGATTCTATACACTTACTTCACGTTCAGGGGCAGTGGCTCGAGGACTCTTTTTCTTCTCTTGCATGTCTCCTCCTTGACAACCATCGAAGACAGCGAGAGGTATGCTCCAGCACGCATACGACAGGTGCCGCCATCCCTCTCCTCCCCTCTCTCTCTACCTCTGTGTGTCTTTGCAGCTGGGTTACGCATACAGAGCAGACCATCAGGAAACACTACCCGCGGCTCCAGAGAAAATGGACTTTTCGCCACCGCCATATGGACGACCCGAAATATGTAGAAGTGCTTGACACCGCTTCAACAGACAGGACCTTCGACGTCATATCCGTAGACGGAAGACACCGGGGAAAGTGCATCGAGTATGTGCTGAAAAAAGGCTTGCTGAGCATCGGGGGAATCCTCGTTGTCGATAATGCGGAGCGCGAACCGTATCAGGATGCGATCAAGAGGATACCCCTATGGCCGCGATTCGTATTTCAATCGCCAGCCGGTTTGACCTCAATCTGGATAAGAAGCTCTTCTACTGAGTGAGGGTGCTGGCTACAGGTAATCGTCACAGTCCTATAACTACCCATGTCGGAGATGTCAGCATCGAAGTGTCGGTTTGGACTGAATCACTTAACGCAACCCAACGTGGAGCCGCTCTTTTCCTCTGAACGCAACGTGAGGGAGAAACAGAGGGAAAGAGCGGGGACAGAAAGGAAGGCCAACACGTCTATGTAATTGCTTTGTCAATGGTGGTTGAAAGTGTTCGGGTAGCATTTATCATGCCCTTCTCATTAGTCACTGGATCGGTTCGCCATCGGTGCCAAGTACGACCGGCGGGTCAGGAAAAACGAACCATTCGTCTTGCCACTTAGGCAGAGGAAGCGCATCCATCTTTCTGGACGAGAAGTGCTCTCCTGGCTCGTGGTGGTGCGCAGCAAGAGTCATGTAGTCCGGCGCATTACCGTAGACACAGTAGAGGCCATGAATGTGATTGAAGTAATCGAGAGCAGATTCTGTTGAGCCCCACGAAGAGGATGATGTCAAAATCGAGGTATTGCGTTGAGAGAGGGAAAGAAGGTAGTGCGTAGCGATGATGTGAGGCACCAGCGGTGCAGAGCGACCGTCTACCCGAAGCGAAGCGTACCATCGAACGAATCGCTGCCACGCCACTGGCAACGCGCTGTATCCGATGGTCCCAACAAGCGGATAAAGAAAGACACCTTGATGCACACTCACGTGCTTCCCATGATAGCGTCGCTGGTCGCCTCGAAAGATTGCCCGTTGCAGAGTGAATCCACTCACATCTTCCCTCGTCCCGTACGCTGCGTGGGCCTTGAGGAGCCACTTAAAAAAGAACGGAGACACTTCGATGTCGTCCTCCAGGATGAGAAGGACAGTGCCATTGTCTTGCTTCAGTCTGTCTTCGGGAATTGCATGGATCCACTGCTCAGCCAATCCATAGTGCCTCTCCCTCAACCGCACTGTGAGCTTGCCGTGCGGCCACTCATAAGACTTGGCCGCCCGAAGCGTCTCGCTGTGGACGAGCCCGTCACGATTCAAGTCAACCGAGATAAGCAGGTCCACACGATGACCGAGATAGTGTGACCTAGAGAGGGATTCTAGCAGCCTCACGAGGGAATGGGGGCGGTTGTACGTCAGCACCGAAATGAAGAGGCCTCGTCTCGGAATCACCTCACTCGAGTGGTTGGCACGCTTGGGAGACATGGCTGAGCGCACGGCAGGGGACCAGGGGAAATGGAAGCACTATAGGGTTTTCTGTCCCACTTACCCTGTTGTCTCCTGGTCTTGCGTTCCCTGTCTTCCCTCTCGAGCGACTGTGATGACACAAGCTCAAGCAGCTCAAGGACTCGCCAACGCTTGCTGATGAGCTGTTCGATCCTCAAATGATTCCACAGGGCACCTATATGTCCAAATGTTCCATACTTATACGTCTGCAGTATGTCGGGCAAATCAAGCATCGGGCTGACAAATGCTGCTGTCAAAAGCCACAAAGTCAAAGCGGCCATGAAGCCTAAAGGACATGAGCTCATGTCACCTGAAAATCACGGCAAGAACGTCCAAGTGTCACTCAGGACTCGACTATATGACCTAAGGTCTTAGAGGAGGACGCCATCGATAGATGAAATCCCATCTTGATGATCTGCACATGGCTCGCCACGGCAATAGTGATGCCCTCACGTCGAGCCATTGCGATGAGAGATTCTAAACCCTCGATTAGAACATCCCACGGATATGACCAGGCGCCATTCGACTCACATATCGCATCGCTCTCAAGGCCAGCCGCATCAACCACGGAGCGGAAATGCACCAGTATGCTGAAAATCGGCCATTCGGATGTCAGCAGCGCTTCCAAAGGCAGACCGGAGCGCATCAGATCAATGGCCCGCAGGACTCGACGGGCGCTGTCACCGTTGTCTGGCTCTGCCAAGGCGTGCAGGGCGTGCAGCAGGAACGACGCAAACGTGCCTATCGCCAGTGGGGAAGATGCGTTGCCGGATGTCAGCCATCTGACCGCCTCTTCGGCGCCCGTTGTGGTCTTGCCAAGGGCTGACGCGAGCAGCTCGGAAGAGCTGTGATTTCCACGAGTGTAGAACGGCGGGTACAGCTGACGGAGTTCGTCCCGCGGACTGAAATGGCTGTCCAGCGCGGAGAGGAAAGGAAGGAAAACAGTGAGGATACAGAAGAATAATCCTACACGCTCCATATTCGCTCGCGTTGACTTAACCGCCACCACAACTTTTGCGACCGACCCTAGCCACACTCGTTCGCGCTGCAACAGGACCCAATCATGCCTTGCAACTGGCACTAGCGATGAGTTCCCAGCTCCTCAAACCGTCTCGCGCAAGGTCTCCGCGTCGCGGGGAGCATTCGGAAGCCACGAAAACGACTCATCAGGGTACACCGCGCACTTTTGTCCGTCGTAAATTCCACAAGCTCCTGAGGCGAGTGGAATGAGATGCATGTCGAAAACAAAGAGAGAAGGTTTTTTCTTTTCTTCGGGGATGGGGACAGCGTTTACTTTTCTCGTCGTCGGATCAGGCTGCTCTTCTCTCGTCTCAAGCCGATTCCTTTCAAGCCTTCACACCATCTTTCCTCGCACATTCTTTCTCTGCACTTACGAACATGAAAAACACAACACCACTTTGGACGGTGACATATACAGAAAGATGGCGCTGGGAAATGCCATGAGGGAAAGCACACAGATACTGCGGTCGCGAAGTCCAGAGAAAAACTCGAACAGACAGACAAGAGAGAGGAAACTCGCTGCCCTTCTTTGTATGTACGTCCTGGCCCAAGCACATCGGGGCGCTCTTTATGGCATGCTTCTTTTATCTGCGGAGTTGGATGCGCTGTTCCAGGAAGTAGGCGATAAGGGGGTCTTCAGGTCACTGTTCCAGGAAGTAGGCGTTATAGGGCTCTTCAGGTGATAGGCATGCACCATCGCGCCATTCTTTGGCTGGCTGGCTGGCTGTTGTCTGTCTCACCTGATAGGACATCGTGGCCCATCTTCAGGTCTTTAAGCAGCAAAACACAGCTCAAATATTTCTTGTCTTTTTGCAGGATGCTTTGTGCGCTTCGCACACGTGTGCGAAATGCTGACCTCGGGTTGCACGTCGACGATTGTTTGTCGGCCAGTGCAGTGATTGCATCCTTACATCGCGCAGTTTCTGAACTGCTTGTCGATCTCCAAAAGGCGAAGGAGGAGGACCGAACTTCAGCAACGATGAGTGCGTGGGCCCCTGTTACGTATGTGAGGGCCCTCAATGCCTCCTTGGCTGTCACAGAGGGTGAGTGAGTGCAGGCCCTCTTCTGTGTGTAAGGAAAATGGAGCTATCTTCTGGTATCAGATGGCGCTGGCTATCTTGAGCGCTGCCCTTCGGCCTTTGTGACTGCACTATTGATCCAACGTGCAGACGGTTTTACACCCGATGACGAGCTGATAGCTTTCATAGGGCGGCTGCGGCTGAGAGACCTGCTCCTGACGGGTACACGTGTAATACGAATGTATGTGGATGAGACACGTCATACGAATGCATGCTTGACATGCTTGGCAGATTGGGACATTTTGGGCTTACTTGCGGTCCTTTACGAGCAGTCCCAAATCACAGAACAGAAGAAAAGGTGAAACGGGCACGCAGACGTGGGTCTGAAGTTGTCGTTGCCATTGCAGGGCCAATCTATTGCCGCACCAAGGTGACAAACACGAGGGCCTCGCACATCAGATGGCCGCTCCATCCAACTCAGACGCGCAAGGAGACTCGTCAGGTCATTCGTCCTATCCGCCTGTGTTGATACTCCACCGTACGGCGCCACGATTCTATAGCACTCGCGTGCCCCTCATTCGGTCCACCTATGCGGCAGTCGCCCACAACAGGACCGACCAGCTGATTCTATTCGTCGGACAGGGCCACGGTGACGGGCATGATGACATGATCGTGATAGAGGAGTGCACCACAAGTGAGTAGAAGGAAAGGCGCCTTCTCTTCTGCGCCGCCCGCTCGCAACCATGGCTTGTTGGCTTGCTGCCTATATGTCAACAGTTTCTGACCTGTTCGCGAGAATTCCTCGTGTGAACAACACTGCAGAACAAGTGAGCAGCTTCACGTCTCAAGTTTGTGTGACGGCCGGGAGCATCGAAGTGGCTGCCAACCTCATCAGCCAGACCAATGGCTATTTCGGCTGGGTGCTGTTCTGTGATGACGACGCATATGTGCTGCCCGACAACGTGCAGCGGTTCCTTGCCGACCACGACCCCTCGATCCCGACGCTGTTTGCCATCTTCGCGTGTGGGACGGGCAACTGCGACTATGGCGTGTGCGGTGGCGGCGGGTGGATCATGAGCTCATCTCTCGTCCGTCTCATGGTGGAGGGATTTAACAAGACCACCTACCGCAGCTTTCGGCAGGAGTTCATGCACCTTTCAAACGAGGATTGCCGCATGACAGACGACGTTACGGTGTCTCAGATGGCCCGTAGAATGAACATTCCTTCTCTGAAGATGGTGCCGCTGGAAGGCGTCTATCCATGGTAATGTGCATGAGCCTACACAAACGTGCAGTGTCTCCGAGACACATGACGCGTTTGTCTGTGCGCATGTCAGGTATCTAAGTGAGGCCACTCTGCGTGAGAGTCTGCAGCCGCACGTGTACGAGTACATGCCTCTTCCTCTGTTGTACCATTACAACGCCAAGGACCGCATGAACGAGCTCCATGAAATGGCCATGCGCTATGGCAGCAACAGGCGCGTACCAGCAGGTTAAGGATGGTAGTGGCTGGCATTCAAAGACCCTTTCACGTCCTTGTTCCATCGTCCTATCGCTGATCGATCAGCTGGAGGGAGAGGTGAGTGTAGACGCCTTTTTTCCGTTCCTGACTGACTGAGTGGCATGCTGCCTGACATTGAAGATTCTGTGTGGCGATTGATGATATTTGTATGGGGATGTCTGGCGGAAACAACTAACGTCTCTGCCCCTCTGTATGGAAATGCGATTGATCGAGCGTCCGGCCTCACCACCAATCGATCGGGGCAGAAGGTCCGCCACACACATACAGACACAGCCCATACAGACACTCTCAGGCAGACGGAAGTCAGTCGGGTGACTTGGGCTCTTCCATGGGTTTCTGGTAGGGGGAATACACGGGGCTATCACGCTGACGGGGAGAGGGAGAACGAGAACGACCGCGGGGACGGTGGGCTCGCCTGCTGCTCGAGAGAACCACACACACATGATGACGTCCATGTGTGTACGCGCGTCTTTCGTGGTGACGCGTGCGGTGCCCACATGTATCTTGCTGGCTCTTGGTCGTCGCCGCCTTCACCTTCACGGCCATCGGCTGGCGGGATGTACACGCCCCCTGCCTTGCTGACCCACGATCCCTTCCTGGTATCCCACATCGGCCCCTCCGTCCTCTCCCGCTCGGGGCTCTCCGAACGCTCAACATACCTACACCCACCCACGTGTGTCATGTCATGTGCACACTCGACACGAGTATCGCTGCATACCTGTCGTGTTCCCAGTATGGGTCGCGCCTCCCGCCACTCGGCGACCGCGATCCGCGCCTCTTCCTCTCGCGCTTCAGCCTACGCGCATTCATAGTGAAGATACACGTGCATACATGTGCTATACAGACGGATCTTTATCTGGATGGGTGCACACTTGCCACTTGCCTGCGATAGGCCTTCCTGTCGTACGCCGCATCGAGCGGGTTGACGGGATCTCGCGGAAGGGGAGACGGCGAAGGGGACCGAGACCGAGACAACGACCGGCGAGATGCCCTTTCCTGCACACATGCACCGGTTCGGGCATGCATGTAAGGGCCACTGTGGTTGTAAGCGCACGAATGCCGTGCACCTTTCGTGGAGGGCTCTTCTCGGCGTGCTGCTCCTGCTTCTTCCTGCACTCACATGTGTAAGTGTACCCTAAGCGCGTATACGTGTCACTGTGTTGGTATGCACTTACATGTGTTGCTGCTGCTGCACGAGGCTCATTGTGGTGGCCTGGTACATTCGGGCCAGGGGGTTGGCGGGCAGGCTCCGCTGCTGAATGCTCTCTGAACAAACAAATGAAAGCACACATGGACCAGTCCATTCTGCGAGCACGTGCTGCACACATACCTACCTGCCCACTTCTCTATCTGCGGTTGGTCCTTCTGGCCTCCCTCCTTCCCGCCTCCGCCATCTTGCGTCGGTGGTGACGCCTTGTCCCTTCGCCGCCGCTTTGGCGACTCACCGCTGCTCGAGGATGACGATGATGGGCTCAGTGACCTGCACACACGTATGCACATCTGTCAGTGAATGGTGACAGTGGAGGGTCTGCTATCTACCTGTGCCGCTTCTTGCGGGAGCGTCTGTCGGGGTCGCTGCCATCGTCATCGTCTCGCCGCTTGGCCTTCTTCCGCTTCTTCCGACGCCTCTTCCCGTCATCCTGGGTGTGACTCACAGACAGCGGTGTGAACATGCTGCACGTATATGCGACGTCCGTGTGCTTACGATTGGTCGCTGCGATGATGCTTTTTCCTTGAGTTTCTCTTTTGCCTCGAGCTCTTGGCGCCACAGTGCAGCCGCCTGACAGGTTGATACGGTAACAGAAGTTTGTCTGTGCAGAAGAGAGAGAGTTTTGTTGTTGTTGTACTTGCTCGGCAGCAGTAAATCCTCCCTTTCGCTGTCGAGGTGCGTCACCTGCATACAAAGGACACGCACGGACACGGTCAGAGTTTGTAGTGCAGGTTCGTATGCAGGTTCGATGTCCTTGTGCAGGTGAATATACCAGCGTCCAAACAGCATCTACTTGTACCTTGCTTCAGCACGAACTTCGACATACGTTCCTGCAATTTCCGAGCTTGAACAGCTTTCGCACAGAAGATGGCCGTGGGATGTTAGGGTTTCAGGGTTAGGGTTCAGGCTGCGGGGTCTGGAGGCTCACAGGGGTAGCAGGCCGCGAGGAAATCACAGATGGCGGAAAGCAGTGGAGAAGGACAGGGTGCAGCTGCACCAGGCTCGTCCAATTCGCCAAAGCTGAAGCTGATTCACGAGGGCAAGGCGCAGGTGGAGGTCAGCGCAGCCAACGAGGTCTTCTATAACCCCGCACAGGTGGTGAGTAACGATCTGACCACAGACACACAGCAGACACTATCACTTCACAATGAATGAATGAATGAGTGAATGAGTCATTGAGTGGACCATGAGTGAGTCAGTCGTCTGTATTTGTCTGCAGGTGAACAGGGATCTGTCTGTGATCTGCATCAAAGCCTACCATCAGCTGAGGTGGAGGCAGCTGCAGGCTAACAAGGCCAACAAAAAGACCAGAGGCACCAAACGGAAAGGCAGGCCCGCACCAACACATACAAACATTAGTCTCACTCTGTCTGCGTTTTGCTTGGACAGCTGTTGGCAGTGATGGGCCCTTGCCAGACCAAGACGGTGCCAGCCCGGCTGTTCCACCTCAAGACGAATCCTCTGCAGCGCCAGTGGACACAGAGCAGCACAATGGCACGGGAGATGCCCACGGCAGCCGCGCACAGCCACCAGCTGCAGCTTTTCGTGGTCTGGTTGACGTGCCCGAGTCGCACCGGCTGACGGTGCTGGAGCCTCTGTCTGCGAGTGGACTGCGGGGCCTCCGTTATCTGCTGGAGCTGCCCCACTGTGTGCGGCACGTCATTGCGAACGACATCGACCCAAAGGCTGCCGATACTATCAGACACAACAGACACATCAACAATATCTCACCAGACCAAATGCACGGTCCGCCTGCCAAGGGAGAGAGGAAGCGGGAAACAGACGGACATTTGGACATACACTCCGTTCGTTTTGCTTTCTGTGTTCAGTTGAGTGTGAGGATGCGTCGGTGCTGATGTACATGTGGAAGAGGCGCGGGCAACAGCAGGGGAAGGGTAACGGTGCCGACAATCTTGATATCATCGACATCGACCCATACGGCTCGGCATCCCCCTTCCTCGATGCCGCCGTGCAGGCCGTCAAGGACGGAGGTCAGATCCCCCACCCACCGCCTCACACACCTCCTTCGCTTTATGGAATCGTGTGCGCAGGCATGTTGTGCGTGACGTCGACCGACATGCCCGTGTTGGCGGGCAATACGCCTGAGGTCACCTTCTCCCGCTATGGCGGCACGGCACTCAAGGCCAGATACGTCCACGAGATGGCACTCAGGTGACTCTCGTCCTGTCGACGACCCATCCGATGGATTGAGAGGATGCCCTTCCTCTCACTCTCTGTGATGACAGGCTGGTGCTGCATGCGATTCGCACGAGTGCTGGGCGGTACAAGCGGTCGGTCGTGCCGCTCGCATCGTTCAGCATCGACTTTTACGTCCGGGTAAGCAGGCGCATATAACCTGGACATTCACGTGTCTCTATATATGTTTGCGTATGCAGGTGTTCGTCCAAATCCGCAACTCATCTGCCGAGACGAAGAACATCTGCAAGGAAACGGGCCTGGTGAGATCAAATCAGCCTGACAATGCGCTGCTGTAAGTCTCTCTCTCTCTCTCTATATCTCTCTCTCCAGGTTTTTCAGTGTGTGCAGTGTGACACCTTTCATGTCGTGCCTCTTGGCGAGACTGTCCCCAGCAAGAATCCGCAGGGCCCCGACCGCTTCAAAGCGCCACACATGCCCACACACATCGGTGAAACCCACGCGAAAGACAGTGCAAGGCGTGCAATGTGCGACTCTCTGCCTGTCGATCGTTCGTGTGCAGGTGGCACGTGTGGCGAGTGTGGCGGCCGGTACACGATTGGAGGGCCGGCGTACATGGGGCCGCTCTACCAAGAGGTAATCATCACAAAAACCAGACGAAGCGAAACCTGATCGCCGGTGAATGCTCCCCTTGGTTTTGAGTGTGAGCAGGAGTTCGTCTCTCTGTGTCTGGAGGTGTGCAAGGCTGCCGATGCCGACGACAGTGACACACTGGATGGCCTGACGCAGACGCCACGCATCAAGGGGATGCTGGGGGCCGTCCAACAGGTGAGCGACGGACTGGTCGACAGCATACACGCACCCATCCGGTGGTTCCCTGTGTTCTGCAGGAGTGGTTTGATTTGCCGCTGTTCTACCATCTGCCTTCCCTCTGTGCGAAGATCAAGCTGCAAGTTATACCCCTGAAGGCATTCAAGTGAGAGACGAAAACTCACACATTGCCCGCCCGCGTCACAAACATGGGCTGGTTGCGACGAGCAGGTCGGCTTTGCTGCATCTCGGGTATCGCGTGTCACATTTCCACAGAGAGCCACAGGCCATCAAGGTAGCTGAGAGGAGTCACGCGCAAGGGAGATGGCATTCATTGCACACGTGGGTGTCTGTCATGTCATGATGTCATTCAATTGCAGACGGATGCGCCACCCACTGTGGTGCATGATCTCATACGGTCCTGGGCAAAGGTGCGTGGGGGGTGGGCGGGCCATAAACCAACGGCCATTCTTGTGTGTACATATGACTTGATATGTTGATTGGCCTCTGCTGCACAGGAGCACCCCCCCAAGAACACCAAGCACGCTCTGCTCCAAAAGGACATCATGTAAGCGAGAGCAAACCAACACGCCTCACTGACGGCAAGGCGCTCCCTGTCGGTGTCTCTGTCAGGACGGAGGGCATCGACTTCTCTCTGCACAAGGACGTCAGCACACTGATGGGCTCGTGCATACGCGAGGACAGGGATGCGTCATCGCAGGCACAGCCCAGGTGGATGCCCAATCCTCAACCCTTCTGGGGTCAGTAAGTGCACAGGGCTCCAGAGCACTGCAGACACACATTTGCTATCGATGCCGTTGCTCGTTATTCTGTTGTTCATGCAGGCCCTCAAAAGAAGGCGCGGTCGAGCCGGGGCTAGCTAAAAGGGACGCATGAGCGAATATATATATGTAGTGTTGTCGCTCTCCTCTTTGTCTTGCATGCGTCCGTCGATTGCCGACACAAAAATGATTCACCATTCGTTGCGTACATTCTTCGGAATTGATGCCGTGAGTATCATACACAAGTGTCCTTTGACACGCATGCACACTCACTGTACAAAGCCGCATGCACAGAGCGTGTCACTGGGCCACACGAGCACCAGCCGCCTCCCCACGTGCCGCCTCTTTTTTGTCTGGTGAAGGGAGCGGACCGTTTGGGACTGCTGGCAGGTCGTTCAACAGCTGCTCCACCCTGCTCAACACATAGACAGGCTCATGGGCATACATGGTATAGACGAGACGTACCTCTGCTGCTTGTTGTCTGGCGCTTCCTGCTTTTGCGCGGCCTTGTCTTTGTCTTGAATGGATAGCTCGGCGAGCAGCTCGGCATACTGTGACTCGAGCGCATCGTCAGTCGCCTACAAGGACGTCCACACACGGACACATGGGAACGATGGATGGATGTGTGCATGCATGCACGCATCTCTGACTCACTCACCCCAGCAGCTGCGAGCCGTGCGTCGGTGCCTGCCGAGAAAGCCGCACTCACCTCAGCCAAATCGTCCTGTGTGTGGTGAGGCGTCGACACAGGTGAAAGGCGCAGATCGACAGACACGTACGTGCATACCTGTACATCTGCAGCGTTGTCCATGGCAGTCAGGACGCGATCGCGGTCACTGGAATATGGAGCAAACAGACAGATATACACACAGGCGACTAAATGGTGACACCCATACGTACGTCGCAGTCACTCACATGGTGCTTGCTGTGGCTTGTGTGGTCGTCTCCAGCATGGCCGTCACCGTGCTGAGTGACACGGCTGCATCACGCTGCAGCATGCACTGAGACACCTGCACACATACACACATACACAAGCAACAGCAGTGCAATGCTGCACATGTGCACGCGCCACGAAAGTGCGATGTGATTGTATGTATGTATGTGTGTGTGTATGTATGTGTGTGAGGTGTGGGAGGGGTACGGTGAGCAGCTGGTTTTTGATTTTGGTCAGCTCCGCTGCGATCATGTTGCGACGCTTCAACTCGACCAGGGCCACTGCATGACACTCATACACGCGCACGTGCCGCATGTGTGTAAGCAGATACATATGGAAGCATTGCGTACGCTGCTTGTCATATTTGAGCAGCCTGCGGCAGTTGGCGTCCACCTCAGTCCACCTGACACCCACAATGCAACCATATACATGCGACATGCCCGGTTGTGTGCAGATCATGTGATAATATCGTTGTGAAGGCAATACTTGTTGAGCAGGTTCTTCTCTCTCTTTTTGAGCTTGTCCTCGACGTATCGCTCGATCAGGAGAGCACGGTCGTGGTCACTCAGCGACAGTGTTGCTGTCTGCACGAGTGAAGGTGCACATGTCATATGACATCCCTCCCTCATGGCTCTTTTTTTGTCGGCTCACTTGGTGCTTGTCTGAGCTTGTGTGCAGGGCGACTTTGACAGCCTGACCACACACAGAACCTGTGCACAAATGCGCGTGCATCTGTGAAGTTTCATGTGCTCACATCTATGACGGCTCCCTGTCCAGCACTGACACGCACAGCAAGGCTGCTCCTGCAAACGTACGCATTCATCCACATGCATGCATGCGTTCATTCGTTCATTCACGTATGGATGGCGACTCGTGACGGGCGCGGCGTGGTGCATACTTGTAGTTGACGAGGTACCACACGAAGATCTCCACATGCTCGGCCATGGTGCACGTGCTGTTCTGACGATCGCTGCCCACTCCCTGTGCACACACATACACATACACATACATCCACTCGTGTGTGACACATTCATGTATACATAGACATCCATACACGGTGTGTGAGGAACTTGCGTATGTCGTCTCGTGACAGCAGGATGGCCTTGCCCTCGCCGTCTGTCAGCAAAGAGTCCGACCACTCGCAGCAACGGTCCTGTGCGCCACAACACAACACAGCACATACGCGCATCATATTTTTGTGCGTATGGATGGGCGCGTTGCCTACCGTGGAGGCGAGTAGGTCTGCTTCGAGCGCCTGAGCAAGCTCCTGCGCACAAGACAGATACACGCATACATAATGGACAGTACGTGCCCAATCTCTCTCTCTGCTACTCATGAATTACGACGTGCATATATACCTCAAGCACACTGATGACCACCATCCGCTCACTTTCGTCCATCGTGACACGGCTATCCCGGCTCGTATGGCCACTCTGTACGCATGAAACAGTATACAGTACAAAATACATACGTGCAGATGTCAATGGCACCTGTGCCCATGCGTACCACGTATGAAGCAGCAGCGGTGATAACGCCAAGACCTCCGAAGACAACGTGACTCGTCACACCTGGTAAGAGTACGCACGTCATCCCTCCCTCCCTCCCCTCTGCGTGTATAGATGTCCGCATACCAGCGATCGAGCGCATCAAAGACGGCTGGGGCGCCGCATCTGCCGCCTGCCAGTGCTTGGGCTGCTGCACATACACGTATTGCGCATCAATGGCGATCTCATGAATGAATGAATGAATGAAAGAATGAATGTGTCGTGCATGTTTGAGAACCGATTCGGGCAGGACGGTTGACATGGGTACGATGCTCTTGTCTCGACAGAGGCGCGCCAAGAGAGCCGGTAGGCCTGGCGGTGGATGGTGGGCATACGCATGCGCCCTGATGCACACATGTGCCTGCAGATGTCTGCTTACCCTGTGGCACGATGGGGAACTTCTCTCTGTGCTGTTTGAACATCTGCACCAGCTGCTTGGCAGATATTGCCAGAGAGGACCTGGGAAAAGCACCAAGACACACCCAGGTGTGACATGAGTCTTCAAGAGTCGTCTGCGTACTTGTATTTGACCACGCTCTCCATGCCACGCTGCCAATACGCCACCATCGCCTGCTCGTGCGGCTGTTGACACCAAACACATATACGGACACATGCACTCATGTCCGAGCGCATTCATGCACAGATCTGCCATGCCAGCTTCATGTATAGGCAAACAAGCGCACCTTGTCATCGAACGTGCCGAACATCTCCTGCAGCTGCGATGGGTCGTCGCAACCAAAGGCGCCGTACACGTCATCCATCGACGTGGGCTGTCTGCGCGAGGAGGAGGGATCCATGGGGTGAGTGCGTGCGATGGAGGAGCTCAGGTTATGGAGTAGGACGAGCGTTTTATGCTACACCCTAGCGATGTTGGTTACTGGTGGCCTTGGCCTCCTCTTTGAGCCGAGTCCGATTCATCTACACTGGCCACGCACGATCACACTCCGATCGACCGATTCCACGCCCCTCTGTGTCCTAGCCTTCTTACGGTGGTCGAATTGTGCGCTTGACAGAGACATGAATGGCTTACGCAATGTGTTGTGGGTACATCAATGACAGTAGGATTTTTGTCGGGCGAGTGTTGTGTCTTGGTGGAATCAACCCGGTGACGTCCCTTCGCATCATCGCTTCCCCTTCCAGACAGACGCCCACTCAAGACAGGCAGAAGACAGACAAATAGACAGACCTTTCCTCTTTCCTAATTGCCCGTTGCACTACTTTTGGCACGTCCTACGAAAACTCCAGTCTTTCTCTGCCATAAGCCCTTCTGCATCGTCGGACGCCCAAGGCTGGTTCACAGTCTTCGTCACCACCAGGCGCAGATACAGAAGCCACGCACAAGCCGCCATCGCCACAGGATGTCCAAAGGGACAGCGGAGTCGATACCGTCTCGGCAATCCAAATAGACTCCTATCAGCGTCACAGACACCGCCTTCGCCGAATGCAATGGCGCAGCGCTCAAAGTGAGATCTGATGTCGTACCGGCGAGCCTGCACGAAATGAAGCCAGGGAGGGAGCTCAATTGCGTCGCGTGAATGAGCACATGAGATGTTCTCGTCTTTTCCTCACAAAGTGGCACGACGGCGTTGCGGTACATTCCCTTTTTCCACTGCCGCATTCTTCACATGTGCCACTGCTGCTTTTCGTTGAAAAGCGGGTGCAGCACTCGTTGCCGTCAGTAGAGGTCTGGTCATTACCTTAACAACCTGCATACATACATGTGATGCGAGACACAGTGAATGTGTTCGCCCCACTCTGACCTTCCATCTCTGCACTCGTTGGCGGAAGTGTCACCGCAGTCAGGGGGGTCACTGTCTGAATGGCATCCTCTAGATCCGACTGACACGTGTTGCCTTCAGCTGTACCACGTCAGCCTCCATTCTAGCTGTACATCTCGATGCCTTCAGATCTTGTCGCCAACGTTTGAGCCGCGGACGCTGCATTACGGCCCCCCAAGGAGGTACGGCACCAGCTGCGTGTAAAGCGCCCCTTTCCGCCACCAGGAAAAGTTGGGAAAGTGAAACACAATCGGAAAGGCCGCCGCCTCGCCGCGCTGGGCAGAAAGCAGCTGCTCTTGAAAGACGAACAGTCGCCGCCGTGGCTCCCACATGAACACTCGCCGAATCCACGGCACGAGCTCACCCGCCTGTGCATCGACGAAATTGTAGCAGAACTAGGGGGATTCACACAACAACACACGAAAAATCGGGCAGCCGCCACACCAGACACATCGCTTCGTACATACGTGCGCGTTGACATCGAGGACGGCCGAGTGGGCGTACGGGAGGGTGGTGTCTGCCAGCAGACGTCCGAGCGCCTTCTGGTCGCTGCTGTCTTCGTGCCGGTGCATAAGCGGCGGCAACTGCTGGCACACATCCATAAGGGTGGCGGTAGTGCCGGCGAGGCAGCCGGCGTTCACGAAGGGGCGTGGGCGGAGAGGGAAGGTCTCGCGGGTGGCCACCATCTGAGAGTACCACTTGCGTCTCTTGCCGGCCGACATTCCCATCATGGCATCAACAAGTGTGGCATCGACCTCGTGGCACACGGAGGGGGCACACGCCGGCTCCATTCCCACGATGAGCTGAAGGTCGTTGCGCTGCTGCTCCCGCGACTTCATGGCGTCCCGCCTTACCCGCAGCTGCTCGCGCGGCGTTGTTGCGGCCTCAATCCGCTCTGCCCAGTAAGCCTCCTACTTGTTCTGTCCCTCGAGCACCATCCACCGAAACCGCGCCGCCGCCTCCGCGGCCGTTGCCTGCACCAGTGTGTCCGAGGAGTCCATCAGCAGGATGATGGAGTCGTTCGAGAACGCCCCCGACGCCAACTTCGAAGCCGCCAGCGCCACGAAGTCAAGACATTTGCGCTCGCGCAGCTGTGCCCGCAGCAGCGCAGCGCGCCGTGTATTTGGCGGGCCGGCCAGCGCCCCTGCCGGAGCTGCGTGATCATTGCCGATGATGTGGACGACGAAGCCGCGCTGGCGGGCGAGGTGGCGCTGCATGATGCCGTGGAGGTAGCCACGCAAGTCCTTCAGCCAGTAATTTTTCGTGGACATCATGACCAAGTGGACGTCCCCCAACCCAGCAGGGCTGTCGGCCGCGAAGAGTTGGGCAAGATACCAGACGGCAGCGGTGACGAAGCCGATGAGGGCGAGGAGGCGGAGGAAGCGCCGTGCCCACCGGCGCTGCACATTGCGGTGGGCGCTGACGGGACGGGCGGTGGTAAACCAGGACTTCCTCTCGGGCATCTGGGACGGCCCATTGAGTGGGCTCCTCGTGTACGGCCACATGGTTCGATGAGGCTGTAGTCGGTTGTCTTGTGTTCTGCTCAGACCATTTCGATGGTGATGGTCTAGATCAGCTCAGGTTGAGTCAAGCGCGGGGACTTGAGAATGATTGAATGAATGACGTCACGCGGGAAAGCCCAACGAAAAGCGACACGATAAGAGGTGCGAAAATCAACCTGCCACAGCCACCACACACAACAACGACACATCGACAACGCATGAATCCTCACGCGAACACACGCATACCAGGAAGGCAGATGAGCGATTCAATTGCGAAGGACGCCGAAAGCCAGGGATCACAAGGCAGCAGCGGTGGACCACAAGGGATGGCGCGATCTAAGAGGCGCTGCGGATCGCTTCTGAAGGCTCTTCTTGCAGGTGCGTTGGGGGATGGCTGGTACGCGCATTTGCGCCCAGGTTGTGCATGAAAACACCATAATGAATCTTTCATCCAGCAGGTCTCGTGCGTCTTCCGACAGTGTCCATCTCCGGCGGCTACTATGGCACTCACTGAGTCAGTCATTCGGCAAGATAGAAGTGGGCACTCCAGAGATACAAACAAACCGACCGACCGACAGACACTGACACAGCTAGAACAAAAGAAAGAAAGAAAGAAAGAAAGAGCGACAGACACACGCAACGTCCAGAGAAGAGGTGGAGAGGGTCACGGATCATGCAGACGCATCACGGACGGACAGACAGACAGACAGACAGGCAGACATGAAGGAAGAGGAGGCGGACACCCACTACCTACCGACCAGCCATTCATGCATCATCCATCCATCCATCCATATGTCATAAAACGGTCTGCCTGCCATATGTATGCTACAGCACACCCAGCCACCCGCCCCATCCCATCCCACCATCGGCAGCACGTGTAAGTGCTGGATATCATGGTTATGGTATTCTACGCTGGTCTAGTGTCTGTGTGTCTTGTCGTCTACTCGCACTTGGCGGCTTTGGCGGGGCGATCCTCGCCGTCCTCATCCGCACCCTCTGCCGCACGCTTCACACCTGAACAAACCAGCAAACCAACAAACAAACAAGCAAACACGCATCCCCCATTCATACCAACGTGACAGACGCACCGATGCGCCCGGTCATTCACTAGTGACTGTGTCTGCACCTCGGCCGGCGGTATCGCCGTCCTTGTCCCCTCCGCCGTCCTCCTCTTGCTCGTCCTCCTCGTCGTCGATGTCATCTGCACAAATCCATCCATCGGTCCATGAGGGCGAACAACCCACGGCAGGAGCACGGCACGTGCACGTGGAGGCTTGGCATACCGGGTAGGTCTTCGTCAGCTTCGTCATCCCCCGGCTGGAATTCGTCCTCGTCTTCCTCGTCGTCAGGTATTTGCTGAAATACAGACGCACCGTACACCATTCTATGCTTCATTTTGTCGTATGGTGTGGTGTGGTACGGTGTGCCTGACCCCCTCATAGAAGGCTTTGAGGTCTACGCGGTCGCCATCGTCCCCGTCTTCATCTTCTTCGTCACCGTCACCGTCACCCTCATTGTCGTCACCGTCACCACCACCATCACCACCATGCCCACCATCACCACCATCACCACCAGACGCGCCACCGCCACCCGCACCACCGTCGCCACCACCTGAGTGCGTGTATTCAGACATGCAGGGGTGTGACACATCCATGCGTCGAGGAGGTGTCCGTCCGTGCATCCATGCCTACCGTCTTGCTGTTGCTGGCCCTGCCCCTGCTGCTGCTGGTCTTGTCCGCCCTGTTGGCCGTTTCCCCCATCGCCTTCTCCGTTGCCGCCGCCCTCGCCTCCCTCGCCCCCATCCATCGGCTCGGCCTCCAAATCATCGGCCATGCCCTCGTCGGCGTCGTAACGGTTCTCGCCACGGTCTACCACGTCACGGCTATCGCGGTCGAGGCCGTTCAACACCTGCACGAACAACAATGGACAGACAGAGAGAAGCGCTGGCCAGTGGTAGTTTGTTGCTTGCCTTCAGCTTTGGGAGCATCTTGAGGATGGCGGTGCGGTTGCCTTCTGTGTTGCTGGAGGAGTCGGCTTCCATCAGGGGCGTCAGGGTCAAATCGAGTGACTTGAGGTGCTTGAGCTTCTTCTGAGGGGATGACACATCAAATCAACACAGGCGTGAGGCAAATACCAGGTGATGAATATGAGCGATCTGTCGGGGTCTCACGAGTGGCTTGAGCGCGTCGATGCTGTCGATGGGGTTGCCTGCTAGGTTGAGCTGCACCAGCTTGCTGTTCTTGTTCGTGCTGAGCACCTCCAGGCCTCCCTGACAGATCAGATTCATGCAACCTCCGGATGCAGGCATCCCTGTACGAACCAGCGAACCTTGATGCGATTGTCCACCATGGCCAGGGACACCAGCTCCTTTGGCACCACGAAGTTGTCCATCTGACAGATCCACACCAACACGCAAGTACCAGCAACAGCGCACCACAGATCTATGTACGTTGATTTTCCCATGTTCGGCACCCACCTTTTTTATGCGGCACATGCGCAGCGACATCGAGTTCATCTGAGACATCTCCTGCAGGAACTCGGCGTCCTTCGACGTGAAGCCGTGGGCGAGCGACACGGCGTCGAGCTGTAGGGAGCCCTCGTCGTGTATGCACTTACCCTCCTCCCTGAGCTTCAACTCTACCAGGTCCATGAAGGACGGAGGCAGCGGCTGCCCGCACGATGAACTCGACATGAGCGTCTGATCAGTGATGAACTAGACTCAGTGATCAGACGCCTTGCACGATGATAGTCGACAGTGACCCTGCGGGTGCAAGAATCGAGTACGGATTTGTTTCAGGGTTGAACTACCCTAATACTGCTTATGCACACAGGGTCCTCCGGATTCCGCTATGCCATTTGCCACGGGAGACGTGCCGTCATGTTTGTCAAACACTCATGGGTAACATCCATCCATCCATTGTCAGCATCTATCCCCCGCTCTTCTGTTCTGCACTGCTCGCATCAGCACCGCAGCTCGTGGCCGCGGTGCTCGACGCAGCGGCCCCGCCACCCGCATCTGTGCTACTGCTACTGCTGCCCGCAGCACCCGCACCCCCCTCCATCTCCTGTACAGCCACAGCGCCACTCGACACCTCTTGCGCAACAGATGCAGACACAGACTCTGCGGACGCGTCCGCGGATGCGCTCGCTGTCGCAGATGCAGCCGTAGGTGCGGCGGGTGCGGTGGTTGTCGACACCGCCGCCT
Organism: Vitrella brassicaformis; assembly: GCA_001179505.1. Lineage (NCBI taxonomy): Eukaryota > Vitrellaceae > Vitrella > Vitrella brassicaformis. The sequence continues at coordinate 44,059 of CDMY01000411.1, read as the reverse complement.
GTGCGGTGCCGACCATGCCCATCATCATGCCCGGCCAAGCAGAGTAGTACGGCATCGCCACACTGCTCATCGCACCCGCGTCTGTCGCGCCCGTCTGCGCCTGCATCATGGCCTTGTACGCCGATGCGACGTAGTCTTGGTACGCCTGCATCTGACTCTGAAGGGCCGCCGTGGCGCCGCTAGCCGTGGCTGATGATGAGGACGGGTCGCCTGCTGGTGCTGGCGCAGATGACGATGGAGCGGAGGCATGAGTGGCGGCAGTTGCAGGGGGGTGGGTGAGTGGAAAGGGGGCGTAGGGGTACCCGGCGTAGGCAGTCATGTACGCGCTGTAGTCGTAGGGGCTGTAGGATGAGGAATAGTACACCGAAGAACCGTTGGCTGTGGTGGGGTTGGCTGTCGTGGGGTCGTACGAAGCAGCAGCTGCAGCACTGCCATCCATGCCTGATCCATCATTCATCAAGACGCACAAATATTGCATGCAAGAATGCCATCAACCCAGAAATTCGCCTTGCGCAAACGAACCAGTGGGCGGTGGTCTGAATGGCCGGGGCGCTCCCCCGAATCTCGACGGCCCCCTGGGTGGTCCAGCCGAGTAGGCCCCTCCCCCTCCCCCTCTCCTCAGCCCCAGACCGGGCACGTTCGTCCGTTTGGGCACAACCTTGATGGCGCGCTGCCTGAACAAACAAGCCATGAGTGGACGGATTGGTCGATGCCTTCACCAGCACACATCCACACATCCACCCAGTGATCGCACCGAAAAGATGTTTCGTTGAGCGTGAGGGCATTCTCGGCCGATTCGACGTCCATGAACTCTATGTAGGCGAACCCCTTGGGGTGACCTGTGAATGGACGAGGGTTTTCACCGTCTTGTTATGAATGTTCACTTCAGAGGGGACCGTCGTGTTACCTGTGTACTTGTCCACAAGGATGGTGACCCGATTGATTGGTCCAATCGACTTGAAATGCTCTGCGCGCACACAAGTGCACCCCACCCCAACATTGCAGCTTATTCCCTTGCCCCTCCTTCTTTTCGTTCTCACCCTGGAGCTCTTCACACGTCGTGTGGTAGTCCAAATTTCCCTGGCGGGTGAACAGATGCATGCAGTGTGAGAGGATCATCAACCGACGCGTGTGAAGGAAAGGCTCCTTACCACATAGACACTCCTGCGGTCAACCTCAAGTTCCCTCTCCACCCAGCTGGGCACCACATCAGTCTGGTTGTAGTACGCGGAAGCCTCGCTTACTTTCTCCGCTCCGCTCATTGCGCCTACTCTCTGTTGGTCGACCGGATGCTCGCCGGGAACACTCTGGGTACCTGACACCCACACAAACACAGACAGACAAGGATCGGTGTGCGGTTGCGTGGAGCAATGTGGGAAAGCTACCATTTTCACCGTCGTGGTGGGTTACCACTGGCAGGGTTTAGGGCTCAGGGTTTTGACTTTAGGGTTTAGTCAATCCGGACAAAGAAGAGGGGCATCCGGATTGGAGCCATGTCAGTGGAGCAGCCCAGGTGCTGCAGGCAGCCAGACATGTATGTGTGCATTGCAAGATGTGTCATAGGGACGAGCTGACGAGAGGTGAAAAGCATAGAGCTGTCCAGCCAGCGCATATGAGTGGGCGATTCTCTCGAGCGACACAAATCACTTGAGCGCAGCCAGGAGCATGCACGCACGCAGACATATCGACAGGCACCGGCACACGTGCAATTTTGCAAGTGTGCGGCGCATAATTTAATCCCATTCGGCCCCCACTTTGCATGTAGTGGAATTTCAGGAAGGAATGACCGATTGGTGTGTCGTCATGTCGTGCCTTGTTCTGTTGTTGGCCTTCTCCTTGCCTGGAGGCATTGCCTTGCGAGTGCGGCGGGACGGTGCCTGGGATGCGAATCTTGATGGGAACCACACGGTGAGACTCAATGGGTGAGATCAGACTTGTCTCACATTTGTGTTTCGTCGTGCTATATTTGAATTCACCCCACCTCCTCGCGCCACTCTCAGGAAAAACAGGCCGGTCACGTCGCGTACATTGGCACGATCGTGAGTCACACAGTGCAGAGTCACAGTGAACGGCTGTGTGACTCTTGTGCTGGATGTCTGCCGTATGCATGGAGCAGCTCGTGGTCATGTCGGCTGGGACGCCAGCTTCGGTAAGTGAATGCACGTTGACCTCAATCATGCATGCAGGCTTGTAGCTCTCTACACATGCAGGGAAAGAGCACTGCACTTGAAGAGCTGAAACGGCGACACGACTGCTGCAACAAGCCTCTCGGGACACCGGTGGGTTATGTCCTCTTCCCCATGGCGGAGTGCGCTATGCATTGAATGTTGCTGCTCCGCAGGGGTGCAAGGACGAGGAAGAAGCATTCGAGGAAGAAGGATCCAAGCGGGTCTGTGGCGTGGACCTGGTTGGTCTCTGGGTGAGTGAGAAGAATAATACAAAAGGATTGGCAGCTTGTCTCTTTCCACTGATTGACACAGGTCGGCGATGAATACGTGGCAGAGGTAAGGCAGTCAGTGGCTTGGCACTTCTGGCCTTCATGCCTTCCTTCACTGTACAAACATACAGGCGGTCGCGACTGAGTGGGATACTGAAGCCAACGGCTACCCCGACGGTGAAGACTACATGAAGCTCAAGGCCAAGGGTACATAACAGCTGCCTGCCCTGCACATATGCCATCCTTTCGTTCATCTTCAAATGTCGACTTTTTAGCTCTTGCTAAGATGAGGCAAGACATCCGCGACTACTTCAAGGTGCGGTGAGGAGGCTTATGTTGGGATTCGTGGGTGCCGGCTCTCACATTGCACGTGCTGTGAATACACATTCGGGATGCCTGTGGCATGACACTGTCTCGAAGACTCTCTTCGAGTACCTCAAAGCGTCCTACGAGGTGAGCAGAGACCAATCAATCAATCAGTTGACCTCTGCCAAGCTCTTCCGTTGCAGTCGGCGCCTTCTCTCCTGCTGGATGAAGCCAGCTTCAGATACCACCATGCAGCCATTTTAATCGGTAAGCGTCCGACGGTCGACCTACACTATCATTGACACTCGGGTGCACGCGTTCAGACGAAGTGCACCTGCGGCAGGAGATAGAAACTCACGCCAAGCTGACTCGCCGGGAGACATTCAAGCTCAATCAGCGGCTAGATGAGGCCTTCAAGTCCCACAAACAGATCCCACAGGTACGTACGGTGTGACCTCTCCCTGATGAGATCATGGCCGAATGAATATCCGATGCGCCTGTGCACAGATGAGACTCAAGAATGTGGTCCAGCTTGTGTCGCCTGACGCCACAGAATCCTGGCAGCCAGCCAGCCTTAGCCCGGGTGGGTGAGCAGAGACAGGAATCGTCATGTGTCTTTGCCAATATGCGCGTGTGTTCGTAGATACCATCCCGGCAGCCAAACAAGTATGTAGCGGCCAACCCTCATAAGACTAGAAGGAAACGGCTGGACAGACAAATGCGTTTGGTGTCTCAGCTCAATCAGTTGCCAGCGCTTTACCCGCAGGGTTGGCCCTTCATCGTAAGCCAACATGACGACAGACACCAGCCACAATGGCGAACGGACGCGACACGTGTGGCATTCGTGGATATGTACGTACGTATCTGCAGTGGTCGCTGGATACGACCATCGAGACACTCAAACGAGTTTCCCTCCGAAAGGGCCATCCGACTGTCGCGTAGGACCGTGAATGGCCGATTCAGCAAGGACAGTGTTTTCCTTCCATTCCCACCATCAGGAACCCGGAGAAAGGCGTCAGGCTTGTCTTGAGTGTGGTAAGCTAAGCGAGCGAAGCGAGCGTAGCGAGCGGTAGTATGCGGGCAGGGGCTGAGGGCTCTTAAAGGGCTAACCATGCTGTCTCTGTTATGTCTCTTACCTGTGTTCATCACATATTGATCGAATACAGAACTACCTCTACGCCATGTTCAAAAGGGAGGGGTTCGTGGACGACTTCGAGGGGAAGATCAATACCATCCACTACAACGCGCAGTCCTGGAAGCCTTGGACCGATGGCATCTACCTCCATCGTCTGCCCCGCTGGTCGTCTATCGGTGTCGACGCCGTGGTCTTCGTTCATTCCGTTTTGCCAGCCGTGAGCACAAGAGCAACAAATTGTCCTCTTCATCCACTCATGTATGTATCCGCACACACATTCTTGCTTTGATGTCCGCAGTACACGGTAGGAGAACTCGACGCCACCGAGAAGGATCTGGCCACGTGGTGGAAGAAAGCTCGAGAGCTGACTGTCGAAGCTGTGTTCGACCCCAACTTCGCCATCTTCGCTCACAACCCCAAGGTGAGTCACGTACTTGGCGAGAGACACGGCATGCCACATGTACTGAAGGAAACCAATGCCTACAGTACGCGGGCATTGCCGAGCACATGGAAACTGGCTTCTCGCCGCCCAAAACAATCATCAAAAAGCAGATGAAGGATGTCTACAACAAGTGAGCCAGTCTTCCATTCAGCCAGCAGACAGGGCAAGACATCCATATCTTGTTTGTGTCCATAGACTAGTACGGGACCTCATCACTGTTGCAACGACATCCGACAAAGAGCCGCAGCCAAAAGCGGCTACCTTTCGCCTGACGAAGCAGTCGCGGTCGTCTTCGCGCACTCGAGGAGGAAAAAGCGATACCCAGTGAGACTGGCCATGGAGAAAGCGACGCACCTTTTCGTGACATCAACCGACGTACCATTTAGTGATCCGCCGGATGAATGGAAAGCGCATACATTTCGTGCGATGCTTTTTGCATCGGCGGCCAGTGACATGCTTCGGGACGCACAGTTCCAGGCCAACAGAGTGCAGCGACTGTTGACCAGCGGTGTATGTCGCGCAGGCAGCCGATAAGTGTCGACAGTCATGCACTCAATACACCAATCAATGAATAATGTCGCTCGACAACTGCCCGTCCCCAACACAAACTTGGCTGAAGGCACCCAGTAGACATGCTTGTTTCGGGTTCTTGTCCTTGACCTTCCGGTTCAGAAACCTGACACACGAACATCATGATGCCGTGTATGTTTCCCACCCATCCGCTCTCTGTCCACAGCCGACCTTATGAGAGCGCTACTACCGTCTCTGTACGTGCTGGACAAGTGTGAGAGGGGATCCCCCTCTAGGAGTTGAGCCAGGTCTTCTCGATGAGATGTCTGGTGTGCGACAGAGCAGCGATTGCCTCAGCTGACCGCGATGCTTCTGTAGCACCTGCTGAGATCGATCGAGAGTCGCTTGATCATCTCATGGGCACAGTGCCTGACACAGAAGATGATGTGATGATGTGCGTGGCTACGCCGGTGCAGAAGGGATTGGATCTGACATACAAGTCGCTAAGGGGCTGATTGATTGGCAGAAGACACATGCTGTGAGAGGTCAGACAGGGCCGACCTTGGGCATGTTGATTCTTCCTTGGGCGCACATGTCGACACGTCCATGCGCAGGAAGCGCACACAGTCATTCATGGCGTACACACACCAACCATGGAGGGAGACATGTGTATGTGGACACTGTGTATGTGGCCACATACATAAGCGACTGACCGACTGATGGTACGTTGACTCCCCTGATGTACACTGCTGTCTCTCCACTAGCCTTTCAACGCGATACACATCCGAAAGGCTGGAAAATTGCTGTAGTTTCCGTTCTAATGCCGCAAGTCCTTGCAGCAGTGTCGATCGTAGTCCATGATCGCCGTCTCGCGGGCACGAGGGTCGCTGGATGCGAGTTCTTAGTTTGCATTCTCAGGGGATTTGGGAATAGTCCGACACACGCTCCATCCGAAAAGGAGGAGAAACAGCAGAGAAATCACCGACTTAGGCATGAGGTATCGCTGCACGAGTTGCTGTCTCGGTTGTTGTCCTGTCAATGCCGGACGATCTGTCTCGCACGGGTGTCATCAAAGGCAGACACCGAGAACAGCACAGTGTAGTCCGGGGAGAAGAGTTTCAACGGTTTTGGCAGTCATCTCCTTGCGGTGGACCAGAAGAGCACCTCGAGCTCGGTTTCCGGCCAGACCATTGTTGAATGCGCGGAACACTTCGATCAGCTCGTCGTCGTTGAGTGCTGACGAGTCGGTGGGGGACAAAAGAACCGGGTCGAGAGACAACGAAGCCGCAATTTGCCTGTAGAAAACATCAATGCGTTCCGGCGACGAAACTCCTATGAGAATCAGCTTTGATGCAAAACGTTCCAGCTTAGGCAGCTGTTGCCCTGCACGGAACACGAGAACGACCCGATCAACCAACACGCTCTCGACGTATGTCTTTATCGTCTCCTGGAGAGCCCCAGTTGGAGAGGTTTCTTTCGCGGCGTAAATTACAATGGAGACAAGACGAGGGATACGCGACTCGATGCAGCCGCTCTCGTAGGGAAAGTGAGGAGGGTGTGGACGTCCTGTGCCTAACTTCCGCCCAATATAGTAAATGCCGCCGGCGCCCGTGAAGCTGCGCACTCTTCGTGTTTCAACCGCATTCCGCTCGTCGTACAAGCTGTCGAATAAATCAACAAACCTGTCTGCCAAGCTCGATTTGATGCGGATGGGATGCAAATCGAATTCTCGACCGCATGAATGCCAACCGTCTTGTTCGCAGAGTATTGCCGAGCCCTTGTACGAGTCCCTAAGCTTCTCATGCCAAACCAAGACTCCCCCGTCAGAGAGTAACGAGAATGCCTTGTGCAACAAAGTAAGGCCATCGATGACATGTTCAATGACGTTGATCATCACAATCGTATCGAACCGCTCTTCAAGGGAGAGGTACTCATTCGGCAACGAAATCACGCGGGTTGGCCAACCTCTCAACGTGCCTTCGCGGTACGAACATTTTTCTACGCCATCCATATAGTGAAACGCCAGTGGATCCGCCAACGTAATGCTTTCCACCGTCACATCCGGCCGCGCATCCAGGAGTGTCTTCAGCTGGGTGAACGGACCACAACCCATCTCAAGCACCTTGCCCAATTGGGCAGGCAAACTGCGGTAGTTGTCGTAGCTCGCTGCGTGTTGCAAGTTTCGGTCGTGGTCAGTCTTTCTCAGGTACCAAGTCGTTTTCTCGAACTGCTGTGCGCTGCGCCATCGCGAGCACGGTACTTGCGCCACGCCGTAATCAGGATGGAAACAACATCGATCGTCCTGACAGATCCACAGACCCAGAGTATGTCTCCCCATGGTACGCGGCCCTAACTCCCAGTGTATACCCTCCCGGGCGCCTTACATATGGACCGCACTCTTTTGTGTGCCCCTCAAGCATCTGACTGCAGTTCTGACCTGTGTAGCCTGCCAACAGAGAAATTGCCAGATAAGAACATGTGGGGATTTTACGACTTGCCCGGGAAGCACAGACAGGTGCCAAGGAAACAGGTTCCATTCGAGGCCGAACAGGATCTGCTGCAGGACGATTCCAAGTGAGTCCCACTTGACTGGTCGATCGACACGCCACGGGACCTCTCTTGCCTCGAGGCATGGCTGGGCGGCATGGCTGGGCGGCAGAGCAGGGAGAAGTGGGACCACCGAAGACTAATCTTTGCTTATGGCTTGCCTTGCTGTTGTTTTTTCGGCGCCTGAGTTGCCAAAAGCTGGAGCCATTCTAAGATCCGCCAGCCTAAAACACGTGCACCAACACAAGACGAACGCAGCCGGTATGTGCAGATGCGAGTCGGCTTTTGTACGCGTGCTTGTGAGTTGTTCGATCGTCATGAATTGCCACAGTGCGTCGGCAATGGAAACATAGGTTTGCAGAATACGGGGCAAGTCAGGAACACCGCTCCTCAGTGCGGCCACCAAGTGCCACAAGGTCAATGCAGCCATAGACCCTGGAGGACACTCGTTGATCTTACCTACAAAGAGAAATGAATATGGCTTATTTTCTCTTAAGTGAGCAGTGTCCATTTCGCTCCTTTCACCTATGGTGAGTCCCTGGGACACAACTGATATGTTGGATGCCATCTCCGTGAGATGATTTGCCAGAGACACAGAGATGCCCTCATGTCGCGCAACTGAGTCGATTGACTCCAGTCCCTCAGACAACAGGTCCCAGCTGCCCGCCGCACACACTGAATCACTCTCAAGGCCAGCCGCATCAACCACGGAGCGGAAATGCATGAGCATGCTGAATACTGGCCAGCCGGAAGTCAGCAGCGCTTCAAGCGGCAGACGGGAGCGCATCAGATCGATGGCGCGCAGCACTCGACGGGCGCTGTCACCGTTGTCTGGCTCTGCCAAGGCGTGCAGGGCGTGCAGCAGGAACGACGCAAAGGTGCCTATCGCCAGTGGGGAAGATGCGTTGCCGGATGTCAGCCATCTGACCGCCTCTTCGGCGCCCGTTGTGGTCTTGCCAAGGGCTGACGCGAGCAGCTCGGAAGAGCTGTGATTTCCACGAGTGTAGAACGGCGGGTACAGCTGACGGAGTTCGTCCCGCGGACTGAAATGGCTGTCCAGCGCGGAGAGGAAAGGAAGGAAAACAGTGAGGATACAGAAGAATAATCCTACACGCTCCATATTCGCTCGCGTTGACTTAACCTCCACCACAACTTTTGCGACCGACCCTAGCCACACTCGTTCGCGCTGCAACAGGACCCAATCATGCCTTGCAACTGGCAATAGCGATGAGTTCCAAGCTCCTAAAACCGTCTTGCGCAAGGTCTCCTCGTCGCGGGGAGCATTCGGAAGCCACGAAAACGACTCATCAGGGTACACCGCGGGTCGCTGCTGAGGCGTTCCCATTATCGCTCACCGTTTCGGGGAACGGCTGAGCATCAGACACCCCATTTTCTCGATCATCCACCAAGACCAGGACGAAGCGCGCAGATGGTCGAGCCACACGCCACATGTAGGTCCACCACTTGTTTGAAACCAACAATTGTACAAGAATGGCGCCGAGTGCGGCATTTGGCCGAAATGCACCGTATTCTTCCTAGTGAGCCGACACACTCCGATTGTTGGTTTCAACGCGCCGCCGCAAGGTATTGTATTCGTGTTCAAGAATGATGAGACATGGGCTCGAGCCGAAAGAGAGGCTGGGTAACGGTCCACCACGGCATCGGAGAGTGCCAAAAAGTGGTGTAGACGACATTGCCGTAAGCGAACAACGCAGGAACGTATGAGAACGAGGATTTGGACATAATCAATTGGACATAATAAGCACCTCTGCTTTTATCATGTCGAACGAGCGTCAAGTCGCGAACTGTAACCTCGTTTTTCCCATTCCGACCAGTCTACACCTTTGGTTCGGAGACCGTGTACAACGACACTGATCTGGTTCACCAATCGTGGACATAATACGCACCTCTGCTTTTATCATGTCGAACGAGCGTCAAGTCGCAAAATATCACCTCGTTTTTTCCATCCGACCAGTCTTCACCTTTCGTTCGGACGCCGTGGTACTTCAACAACGCCTCCTAGGATTCTCATGCTTCAACAGTCAACAAAGCCTACTTCAACAACGCCTCCTTCAATTGCTTTGAAGTAGGCTGTTGGCATCGGTAGTAGTCGGCGCCCGTACTGTCTTGACTGACGTCGCCATGACGCACATGTACAACACACCTTCGTTCTGTTTTTCCACGCCGAGGCTCCCAATTTTGACGCAACATCGTCTCGTTACGACAGTCCGACGCCTTTATCATCGTGGAGTTCTCCTTCGCATTTCGCGACACCAATGCCTTCTGTCTGCTCGTCCGCCCGGGACCCACCGGTCCCACGAGGGAGAAGACTCCGCATACTTCCATGCAAACACCGTGTCGTGGACCTTTGAACCCCAACGATCGTTCCGCTGTTCTGAATGCACACACGCGGCTTTGCGCGGTGCTGCTTCGCGCGATGCTGCTTCGCGCAATAACGTTGGCACCCGAAACGCTGCGGCGCAACGTAATTAAGGCCGCGACGATAGAGCCAAAAGGCGCACTGAGAGTTGACTGAGAGGTGAGCCGTTTCACGGGCTGGACAAAGGACCTAACTGACAGCTCCACGTACCTCTGTTAGCAATTCTGGACACTCTCGCCTCCGCTACCCATGTGTCTGGGCTCGCTCGTCGAGCCCGGACGACGAGCCAGCCCGGACAGAGCCCGGACATCCCGTCGCTGCTGAGCCCTGTCCTGCCTGTCCACCCCGTGCAAGCCTCTTCCCCTGAAACGTCCCAAAGCCGACGCCGAGAAATATTTAAAACAACGCAAACAAATAAGAAATTGAGGAGAAATTTGAAAAATCTGACAAACAAAACGGAACCATTTTAAAAGCCGCCAAAAAGAAGGAGGAGAAACTTTGGGTTGCAACCCGTTGAATCACAAACCAATGTCCTTCACACATCGAAGTGGAGAACACTCGTTTGTATTGTCCGCACAGTCCATTTGCCTTCACACTTACACACATACACGCACGCACACATAAGACAGACATAAGGTTACACACAACACATAGAGACATGCATACATAATTCATCCAGACAAACAGCCAGACAGTGTCGGCAGAGGCACGACATTCATTCACAGAGACAGACAGTCGGGATGATACGTATATGAACCAATCAATTAATCAACCAGTCAATGTGATGTGCCGAGCGCATTTTTCGGCAACAAAAGGGGTGTATGAAATTCGAGCGCACCGGAGAGGGGCGGCAGGCAGCCGATTCGTAGACACCCCAAGAGCACGCCCATACACATAATATCATCACCGCAGGAAAAACAAGAACTTCAAGGCAACCAGAAGGGCGGCAAGACATACACATAGACCCCCCCGCGCTACATGCGCCCTCACATCACTATGCGATTCGCGGTCGGAAAAACTAGCCTAGAGCACTCCCCCGGCTTTGGGGGGTCGTGAAGTAGATCATCATGATGATGCATGCCAAACTCGGAGTGGTCCTCATTATTGGAGCCCTAGGATCATGTGTGTGTGCCAACCAATCTTTTGATGTTTCACTTCTCCATGATCATCTCCAGCAACTGTTTCCCAGCCAGACCCTTCCCCTTTGGCAGAGACTCAGTGTCCGCCAACAAAAAAACGCAGTCCACAATATAGCCGACTATTCAACCGGCATTCAATCAGAGGGGGTTGCTTTGTTTGACAGGCAGCTGTCCCTTGGATGCGCAGCAAGAGAAAGTGCGAAGATCCTTCGACGTAATACTATTGAATCGACAGACTGGAACTCGATCTCACAGGAACCTGACAGCCCCGTGGTTGTCTTCGTGGCACGACTGTTCTTTGCCGTCCATCCGCCTCAGAATGACGCTGTCATCGCGTCCCTCGAGCAGTACATGTCACACGCCCTGGCTGAGCTCGACGAGATGTACGACCAATTGGGTCTCGCTTCCCACATACTCAACACAACATGGCCAATCGTCAGGTTAGCGCAGAGGACCGATGCCTTCCCTGATCTGTTCTGTCTCTTGTTTAGGATGCTTGCTCTGTTGAAAGAGGGCCTCCCTGATATTGACTCGAACGACTGTCCTCTCTTTCACAAGTCCTCAGCACTTCGCACATTTTACAGCTCTCTCATAGCACTTGTAAGCACATGGCAAGAGCAAATGAGTGGTGGCCAGCCGCCAGCGGCCCTTCTGCGAGAGCATGCAAATGAGGTGGCTCGACTCGGCCGGGAGGTCACCAAAGGTACACGGAGGCCCACAGAGGATCTGATTGCTGAAAGGCAGAGTGTCTCTTTCTCTCCCGTAGACGCCCCTCGCTATTTTGACAAGTGCCCGCTGGCCCTCATCTCGGCAGCCATGGTTCAAAATGTCGACCGAAAAATCACTCTCGTAGATGCGTTGAGAGACATCATCAGGCAGATCCCTCTGCGGACCTTACTGAGCACCAGTAAGTTAAAACTGTATTTGGCTGACCGGCTGGCATGCCTTGTTTGTCTCAGAGTGGCCCGTGCTGGACCTCCTCGATATTCTCCATACTGACCATACCCAAAGGTGAGCTGGGGATCTAGGCAGATATATCATCGGAAATGGCTTGCCTCTCCTCAGGAATATGTCAGTTTTACACGACCTCGACGGTGCGGCCGACGAGTGCTTACACATCTGGAGGGCGGACAAGCGATATACGAGTCCACAAGAGACGCCCTCTTTTGATGCCCAGCGTCTCCTGCGTCCCAGTGTCGCCAATGATAGCTGCTTTATCATGGATTCCATTAGCCAACGAGAGAGCATCGGCCGGGAGGCAGCCCGAAAGACAACGGAAATGTGTCAGTCTGCCCTCAGCAGCCACCTCAATGCGTCCGTGAATGGGAGCGCGCAAGACGAATACGTCGCCACACAGGAGGAGGGCGCCGACGTGAGAAGCAGTATTTTAGGTGGGCAGCACGCTTCAGGACAGCTCTCCGTCGATATGCTCGAGTGGATCAGGTATGCACGCCGCTTGTTTGTCTCGAGGTGTTGACCCTTGTAGTTGGTCTGGTTATAGGTACATGCATGTGCGATTGTTTGATCGCTATTGGTCTGCCGGCTACCTCACGCGCGACTCGCATGCCCTCAGCATTGGCGCGTCAACAGGGGAAGAGGTGCGCGCATTGTACCAAGCCGGCGTGCGGCACGCCATTGGTGTCGATCTGGTGGAGAGGCCTCCACTGGTGGTCAGGGGCGACATGCATAACTTGCCCTTCGAAGACCACACCTTCGACTTCGTTTTTGCCAATGTCTTCGACCGCACACACTGTCCATTCAGCTTCGCTGCCGGTGAGCCGCCCTTGAATCCCTAGGCTTGCGTTTGTATGTGTGTGAGTACTCAAACAGAGATTGAGAGGGTCCTGCGTCCCAACGGCTACGCTGCCTTCCTCCTGCCCAGCGGCTTTGACAGGATCGGCTCTTCTTCTGCCGTCAAGCTGCCCACCAACAGGACGGAGGCCCTTGCGGCCTTCTTGAGGCTCTTCCAGTGCAGTCACCCAGCCGACATTCATGACGTCATCCCTGTGATGCAGCCGGACTGTCCCCCAGAGGGCCTCTTCGGTCCGCTGTGGGGTGTCGTGATGAGCAAGGGAAAACAAGGGGGCAACGACTGCTGGATGTGGTGCAGGCACGCAGATGCGCTTGACTCTTGCTCGACGAGAGTGCGTCACCTAGAGGGACGGGAAATTGCGGGAGACAGGAACGGCACGACAATGCCGGCCGCCACTGGGTGGCTTTCCTCTGACCTGCTGGCTTCGGTTGCTGATTCTGATGGCACAATCGTCATGACGACCGTCAACAGGGGCATGGTGAGCCATTCACACTTGTCTCAGTGTCTAGACATTCACCTGGATCCTCTGCTTTGCAGGTCGATTTCGCCATCAACTGGGCGAAGAGCCTCCACAGGCAAGGCGTAAACAGCTTCTTGGTCATTTGCCTCGACGACAGGTGCTTCGATCTTCTATCTACAAGCTTCCCCGAAAATGTGGTTCGCGCGCCGAAGGAGGTGCGTGTCTCTGTTGCTGCCACACGCTTCAACACGGAGTCGTTCGGGGCTCTTGTCATGACGAGGCCATTCTTCGTCCGCGAGATTGTCCAAAGAGGCTACACGGTCCTGTACAACGATGTTGACATGGTGTGGCTCAGGAACGCGCTTGACTTTATGCCATCCAGGCGATTCGACGTCGCCCTCCAGATCGACGCAAACTGCTTCTGTTCATGTCTCATGTTGTTTCGGCCAACAGAGGGAGCGCTTTCTCTCCTCGATCAGTGGGGGCAGCTGATGCACAAGGAGACAAGACGCAACATTACTTACAATCAGTCGTATCTGAATGAAGCTGTGAAACATCTCAGAAACAGCATGTCTATCGCCAGTCTCTCACGAAAGCTCTTCCCATCAGGTTTGAAGTTCCTTCGAAGTACATGTCAGCGCAGTATCTCTTGTTGCCATCAGGTCGGGTGTTTTTGAAGATGCGAAGTGCACCTCCCTCTGACTTCTTGACGAGACAGGAGCGAGAGGACGTGGTGATGGTGCATGTCAATTGGGTCCAAGGGGCGGCCATGAAGAAAAGGGCCCTGATGAAACATCGGTTGTGGGACGTGGACGTGGTTTCATTATTGCATGGTCACTCGACATGCCAAAACCAGGTGACTAAAATGGCTATGCATCTTCACCTGGTTTTGTAGGTTTTGCTTGCAGTCTAAATTGGTGAGCTGTTCCGAGACAAGGCCCACTTAGATGTGCTACCACAGCAAGCTGAGAGCAGCTGTCCAGCGGTCATGTTATGAACTTATTTGCGAATTTTTCCAAGGGGCCAGCAAAACATGCACGCAGAGTGACAAAATGACCTCCCCATGTCATTGAATGCAGCTGTCATTGAGTGCATGTGTATGGATGTCGATCACACATGTCCGTACAAAATAAAGCAAGTGTGGGACACACAATCAGTCATTGATTGTCTGATCGCAGACGAAAAGACTGTTGGCACGGAACTTAAATGAGCGACAACACAAACATCCATTAATACATGTACTTAAACTACCCGACGAGGTGCGGCGAAAAGCCGGTGCTTCGTCCACTCAGAAAGGGCATCCAGCATCCTCGATGCTGAATGCTGTCCAAAAGCACTCGCGGAGAAGCCGAATCCTCGGTGGATGATTCAGCTTCGGAACTAGGCGGGGGATGTGTTGCGCATGTTTCTCTACCAGGAGCTTGCGATTTCATCGTCTTTGTTTTTCTTCGGAGATATGCAGATACGGCCCATTTATGCCTTGGAGCCGCTCCCTCTGAGTCACACAGAAACATGATTCACTTGAAAAGCAGAGGGAGAAAAAGTCCCCCATGCGAAGATTGAAAATTTCTCATCGACTGTCTCGGCGACAACTCTAAACACCCTTCCTGCCATCATTTGTTTCTCCTTTACTCACTACTGTCTTATCGGGGCGGCCTACATCGGCCACGCTCTTCTTGGCGCGTAGCGTATGTGACGTATTGCAGAGAGATTCACTCAGGCTACATCAGGATAAGAAGAGACCCAGCGACCAAACTTTAGGTGGTTGCTGCGGAAGTAGTTAAGGATCCACTCGCAGCAGCGCGACCGAAGAGCCCTGCGGTCCTTGTGCATGGACAGCGCGCCTGCTTCACTGGCTTGAGGCGCATCGCCCACCCTGACACCTGGAACGGCAATCAGCGTTTGGTTTTTCTTGATGGATATGAACCAGTTGAGAGAGATGTCGTCGCAGTGGGCGTCGTCAGCGTCAAAATACTTCAGTAATTCACGCTCGTGAACAAATTCTCGAAGCGTCTCGACACCGATAAAGGCAAACCCGGGCAGCACGATATTGAACAAGGGCCAGCCACGGAAAGAATACTGACGCGATTGCAGGTCAAAGAAACGCCCCATCGTTCCGACCACAGTGTTGGGATAGGCCCGGGCGACAAGGAACATCCGCAGAATATCAGCCACATCGAATACGATGTCGTCATCGACATTGAAGACAAGCGGCGTCTTGGATTCACAAGCAGCGACCTTCCACCGATTCGAGATGTTCTTGTTGGGCTGCGTAATGACTCGCACAGGCACAAGTGACGAATTCGCGAACGATGGAGGGTCCTGGAGGCATTGAGAAAATGGACTAAGCGAATGCATGTCGGGTAAAATACCTGTTCCCCGTTGTTCCATAAGACGATGATCTCACGGACAGCTGGTTCAGTCTTAAACAGCTGGATCACACGATTGACATTGACCGTTCGTGTTCTGGAAATTGTCGTGATCAGAACGGTGAATTGAGCATCCCAATCTTTGTATTTGTCCCGGAATGCACTCTCAGACACGGCTGCGGCAGAGTAGGGAAATGAGAACACTTATGACTCTCTGCTTATGGCTTGCCTTGTTGTTGTCTCTTCAGTGCCTGCGCAGCCAAAAGCTGAAGCAATTCCAAGATCCGCCAACCTGAAACACGTGGACGCACCAAAACAAGACGCAGAAGAGACGAACGCAGCCGGTATGTGCAGATGTGAGTCGGCTTTTGTACGCGTGCTTGTGAGTTGTTCGATCGTCATGAATTGCCACAGTGCGTCGGCAATGGAAACATAGGTTTGCAGAATGCGGGGCAAGTCAGGAACACCGCTCCCGAGTGCGGCCAAGAGCCACAAGGTCAAGGCAGCCATAGACCCTGGAGGACACTCGTTGATCTTACCTACAAAGAGAAATGAATATGGCTTATTTTCTCTTTAGTGAGCGGTGTCCATTTCGCTCCTTTCACCTATGGTGAGTCCCTGGGACACAACTGATATGTTGGATGCCATCTCCATGAGATGATTTGCCAGAGACACAGAGATGCCCTCATGTCGCGCAACTGAGTCGATTGACTCCAGTCCCTCAGACAACAGGTCCCAGCTGCCCGCCGCACACACTGAATCACTCTCAAGGCCAGCCGCATCAACCACGGAGCGGAAATGCATGAGCATGCTGAATACTGGCCAGCCGGAAGTCAGCAGCGCTTCAAGCGGCAGACCGGAGCGCATCAGATCAATGGCCCGCAGGACTCGACGGGCGCTGCTGCCATCACTGTTCTGCTCTCCCGTGGCGTGCAGCGCGTGCAGCAGGAACGACGCAAAGGTGCCTATCGCCAGTGAGGAAGATGCGTTGCCGGCTGACATTGCTGACAATGTCAGCCATCTGATCGCCTCTTCAGTGCCTATCGCGGTCTTGACCAGGGCTGATGCGAGCAGCCCCGAAGGATGCCGTCCATTTTGTGATGACGACAGGTAAAAAGGCGGGTACAGGTGATTCAGCTCATCTCGCAGGGTTGACCAGTTGACAGAAGGGCCGCTGAAGGGATGATCTGCTTTCGCAATGGGAGTTGAGGACGAAAGGAGAAGGAGAACGGGGAAGAGCGGAAAAGGCTGCATTTGCAGAAAGACTTTGGTGGAGCTCGAGGACACACTTTACAGAAAGATGTCGCATCAGCCGGAGTCATCCCGATGCTGTTTTACGCGGGGTTTCTCGCCGTGAATCACTCACCAGAGCCACCCTCCATCACTACTCTCGCCTCCGCTATCCATGGGTCCGGGCTCGCTCGTCGAGCCCGGATATCCCGTCGCTGCTGACCTGCCTGTCCTGCCTGTCCTGGTCTGAGCCTGTCTGTACCGAGTCAAATGGGAGAGAGCCATCCGGCCTCGAGCCCGACAGCGCGACGTGCGCGCGGGGAGACCGGTGGGTGGGTGTGTCCAGGGGACACGGGTGGGTGCCGAAAAGCGCCGTCTGTGCTCGAGCGCTGCGAGCTCAGGCTGGCCGGCCAGGTCGAAAAGCGCGCGCAAGCTTAGCTTGCGCGCGCGTGTGTGTGCGTCGCTGCGGCTGCGAGTACGTACGCCACCGCACGCAGGCGTGCTCAGGCTGCCAATTGCTTCTTTTTTCCCCGCCCAAAACGACTCGATCTGAAACGACGAAAAACCATTCACTTACTCGTATGGGTGCGATGACTGGGTGCTGTGTCTCATTCACCCTCCACACAGGCCTTAGGAGTGTTTGCATGAAGATTTGCATAGAGAACAGGAGTCATCAACATGATGTTCAGTGGGCCCATGACGGCACAAGAGGCATGGACAGCCGACAGGACAGCATGCCATAAATCGGTCAAAGTTCCTGGGCGGCCGCCTGCAGCAGTAAATGCATTAGAAAATGATATATATCAAATCGCTCATGCGATGGGTTGGTGGATGGATGGATGGATGGGTGGGTGGGTGGGCGGCTGGCTAGGTTGGTGGGTGGGTGGGTGGGCGGGCGGGCGTGAGGGCAAGGGAGACTGGACGGCAAGTACAGTACTGGACGGTCACACCAACCCGCAAAAACGTGTGTTGGGCTGGATGAATGTCATCAGATGCCTCGCATCCTGCGTATGAGTCGGCTGCACATTTCGTCAAGCCCTACAGCGACGCCGAGACATTCTCTCAAAAATGGTGCATCCTGACCGACTGACTGACAGACTGACTGCATGACACTCACGATACGATAGGGATATAGATAGGCGACAGAGCAGTGCGTTTGTTCTTCGTCGGTGCCGACATGCGTAATCATATGCTGTACGTGCCTCGAAGTTCGTGTTCGTCGTTCAATAATTGGGGCCTCGAGACTTTTTCGTCCGGCACGTCTTTCTTGAGTGGGAGCCTCATGCGAGCTTGGGGGCTTTGCACGCGTTTCGCGACTCGCGCGGGAGGACCGCCCGACCCCCCGACGGAGGAGGGCAACTCATGGCTCATCTGACCCTCCTGTGAGTCACCAATGGGCCCTTGTTGCCTCAAGTGAAGTAACGCTGCTCTTCCATTTACATAGTGACTTGACCTCGCCAAGCAAACTCCATCTCTCGTCGGAAATCACCGTCCGAAGGGTTCATCTCAGATGACAATCAAAATGTCTGTATTTCTCCATTCATTCACTTTTTCATCGGTCCGCTCTTTCAGAGAGTGGTGCTTCATTTTCTTGCGGTCATTTTGAGCCATGAGTCGTCAGCCCGTATGGCTGATTTGAGTCTCTTTGGGAGGTGATTGGTTTATGCGGTTCATTTTGCCTGTGTACAGTCATCGGGGTGGGGTGATTGCTTTACAGAAATGAGTGGTTTATACGGTGATTCCTTTAATCGATACTTACTGTATGTCGCGCAGGCAACTGCCCGCCCCCAATACTACCCGACGAGGTGCGGCGAAAAGCTGGTGCTTCTGCCGGCAAGCGGGCCCTCCACTCAGAAAGCTGGACAGACGCTCAGAAGGCCAGCCAGCGCCACGGAAAGCCAGCTTTGCACTGCAGAAGGCCAGAATTCCACTTGGAAATCCAGCTTTCTAGGCGGAATGCCAGCTTTCCAGGCGGAAAGCTGACGCAAAAACGGCGGTTTTGGACAAGCAGATGAAGCAAACGTGCTTCAATGACCGAGGGACATTGAGTAAGGCGCGGGACAACAGTAAGGCTACGCTGCAGGCTCAAACCATACCCATCCAGCGATTCCATCCATACATGCATCCATCCATCCATTCAGGCAGTCAGACAGGCAGACAGTCAGTCGCACGCACCGACCGACGGACACGCAACACATCCATCGACATACAAATGGGCACGAGCACGACAAACACTTTGTGCTCACATGCCATGGACACACACGAGTCGGCTGCACACGCACGCGTAGGCGTGGTCACGGGGATGCGGGAACACCCACATACAGATCGGTTGTGTGTGCGGTAGACGGTCGATACACATATATTCATGTCCTTACGACAGTGGAGGCACTGGCTTTGTGCCTCCCAACCTGGCTGGACGTGTAAGAGTGTGTACAAAGGCGAGGCCCGAAGGGCGAGTTTAAAACAGGCAGGCAGACACACAGGCGGGGGAAGAAAGCTTCATGGACCAGGGAGTGTCATTGCCCGTTCGCGTTTTTGTACTTTATTTGTTCTGTATGTCTCTTTCGTTCTGATGAATGACAAGGATGTACCCAAGAGCTGGCAAGGCCAAAAGCAGCGGTACGCTGCATCTGATGCACCTCACGCAACACTGACTGACTGTATGCGAATGCCTGATCCTCATCCTTGAAAGCCGCCCTCTTGAAGGAAGTACAGTTCGTATCTTTTGACTGCATTGTGTCCACACGACTACGACAATGATCATGAGCCATAGAGACGTGCTGACACAAGGCGAAGCACGTCCTCTATAGGGGCTGTAAGGCCATCCCGTCTGTTCCCGATGGTCTCTGAAGTCAGGTTCCATTTTCGCAATCCAATCACGCCAGCGAGATCCGAGTAGCAGTGATTCATGTCGCCCTTTCCTCTGTTGCCTGAAAGGTGAGGACAAAGCGACTTTTGAAAAAAGGACAAGCATGGGATCGTTGCGCCTTTGCGTCTCCTCACCAATTGCTGCATGAATCTCGATAATCTCTGCGCCTTTGGCACAAAACACCATGTTGCTGAGCCCCGCGCCGTGGGGAGCAATGACAACGTCTGCCTGCATGTGTTTTCTCATGGCCTGTTCGAAGCTGTCCTTGGGTCGGAAATACTCGACTTTGACGTGAGGGAATGACCGTCTCAGTCTCGCGCTCAACGCTCTCAGATTCGACAGCGCGCGAGACTTTCGACGCACTTGTATCAAAATGTGCGGCTTGGTTTTCATTGGCAACTTGAGTGTTTTTTCGATGTTGGCGATAAGGAGGTTTCGGATTAGACGGACTGCGGGCGCGCGGGAGTGACCACATTTTGTTGCGGATGGTACAATCAGCCGCTCGACAAAGAAACATGGCTTGTCATAAGGAATGACCCGAGACGAATCGATGCCGAGAAGCTCGAAAAAGCGCCAGGACCACTTCAAATTGGTGTGCGACAGTACCCTGCTGCTCGTGTCCTCGCGCAGCAGATCATAAACAAGGGCGAGACGCATGAAGTTCTCTGCACACGATCAACGGTCGTCCGCACCAAAAAGCTGTGTGTCTTTGTGTGCTGCTATATTCACCAATTAGAAAGTGAAAATAGTTGTCTCCCCACATCGCAACCAGCAGCACAACGCTCCCGCTCAATTGGTCCACCGGCCCATTGACGAGGCTCTTCAGCGTATCGTGTGTGAGGCCATTTGCGGCTTCGTGAGCTCTGCACCTACCAAAGACCACCGCCGAAAAGCAATTGAAGACCACTGAGTGTTTGCCCAGGACATAGGCACCCTTCACCGTGTAGACCATGCCCCGATCGACCACTCCGTCCTCGACTGACGACACGTCAAACTGGGGAACCCGCCTTGAATGTATACCGCTCTCCGACATCCAGGGCGGTACAGGGCCGGGGGAAATGACTCGCAACTGTAGTTCTCGAAAGGCTGCGATGATGAGCGGACCTGTCTTGTTCCAACATCCTCTTTCTGGTGTAAGGTCGTCGCGGGGAGTCTCGCGAGCCTCAGCGGGTCTCCTGAAGCGCAGCAACAGATACCGGGGGATCGAAGGGAGGGACAAGAAGGCCGCCGAGACCAGGATGAGGGCGAAAACTTGCCACTGCCAATTCAGCATAGATAACATCCATTCCATATGAAAATAATCGGGTTGTGATAGAAACAGTCGGCAATATCCTCGCCAATCGCAAACATAAATCCGTGGGCGCATGGGGGCGATATCGCAGGGATCATGCTTCTCTTCAAGTTGCTTTGGACCGTGTGCCTAGTCATTTTATCGGTTCGTCGCACGCGTTCGCCGCCGGTGGGCCGTGGCCTGCAGGGAGTTGCAGGCTATGAATGGCTTGACATCGGTGAGACGAGGCTGTCGCGGCTTATCCATGAGGGGGGACTCTCCATGGTCTCGTCGCTCGATGCTTTTCCCACCTCGACGGGCGACGATGGAGGGCTTTTCACGAGCACCGAAGAGGAGATGGGCCAAGCACCCGGACCTCCTCTCGGTAGGTGAGATTCGATATAGCCACCTCTTCTCGATTTAGATTGTATGTCGAGCATCTTCACAGATGAGTGGATATCAGTTGGTTGCTACAAGCAGAGTGCGCTGTTGCCTCCCACGCTGAGCGACTTCCGCCCGCTCAAGACAGAGAATGAGACATCGGTTGACGGGCCGACAGAGTCAGAGATCATCAAGGTGGGCATCAAGCTGCTCAAGTACAGGCGGTTTTGGTGGGGCACGCCACTCGCCCAAACGTTTGACAACAGGTACACACACGACACACTCATGGTAGACGCATGTATAGCAAACAAACTCTGCTTGCAGCGGGAATCCTCTTGCGTGCGTGAGGGAGTGCTTCAACCAAGGCTACAGGGTGGCCATGATGACTGTGAATCCCTTCATCCAGTTCGCCAACCCGCAGCAGAGGATTCTGATCCCTGGTCGTGCCCCAGACAAGACACTCTACTTCTGTTACTGCAACCATACATTCACAGGACTCTCGCGCCACGAGAGCGACTCTGACGGCCCACAGGCGAACAAAACGGCGGGGAATGGGACTGACACTGAGCCGTCGTCAGGTTGCTCGTATGAGTGCAATCCAGAATACTACAGCCAGGTGCCGTGGGCGTCATCCGCATATCTGGGGAAGGCATGGGGTCAGCTGTGTGGCGGACTCGCGCCTGACTCGACGTCTCGGTACTCAGTGTATGTCCGCTATGATGGGGCCTTCCTCCCGGGCAGAGCCGCTTTCGATCCGTGGGTGAGTTCTACGGTAACGGTACACAATTGCTATTCTTTCCTTTCCACCCAGAGGAGTATTTGGTGGTCAGTCGTCGGTGTTGCGGACGACTCGGTAATCGAGCCACGCTAGCAGCTCGCGAGCCTCGTGCATCCTTCTTTCATGCAGACAGTCAACCCGTCGATACCCTTCCTTGTCAACGCCACCAAGTACGTGAGCCCATCCGATGTGCTGCCACCTCAGTTTGCCTTCCGCTGGTATCTCAAGGCAGCATACGTCAACCTGGAGACACACTCGTCCCTGCCAATGTATGGATGGATGTGTCTACAACCTTCACTGCGCACACGAGAGTATTTAGCTCGTGGGAATGAAGGTGCCTGTCTGTGTCGTCTGCAGTCTCGAGTGGCATCGTCCGCTGCAGCACCCTCTCGCAGTATGAATGCGTGGCGAGCCCACAAATTACCCTCTGCCTCGATATGCAGGGTCTTCAATTCGATGAGGACCACCACAGGATCGTCGGCATTGTCTGGCCGGGTGGGTGCGGAACTTGTACACGTGCTGCTATTGTCTGCTCCTTCTTCATTGTGTCTAGCTATCACTGTTGAGCCCGGGAGACCACCAGGATCAGAGGACGTGTGGTGGGAATGCATGTGCAGCAAGACCCCTTACATGGACTCCTGCATTTCGGTGTGCTCCTGTCAGGCCATCGATCTTAAGAATTGTGACCATTCGGACCAACGGGAGATTTAAGGTGAGAGTGACATGACAGGGTGATTTGTTGTCAACTCGCGTGCACATTCAGGACATAGACATTCGGTTCAAGGACCGTCAGTTTAGGGTGTCGGGCGTTGATGGCCTCGGCAATGTGGTCGATGCATTCGCTGTGACGGCACTGGACTCGCTGCTGGACGTATACTACGTCTCCCGTGCAGCCAACGCGACTGCCATCGACGATACACAATGTGAGACACGCGTGCGGAAGGCGCACAGCACATCGAATGGTGTCTGCTTTTCACAACAGCGGCTATTGTTGGCGTGTCATTGAATTGGAACACTCCCTACGCTGCCGCCACCAATGATTCAGAGGTCCAGATGTGGGATGCCGACTACAGCGATGGCCGTGAGGGCAGTGAGGACGCGGAAGATGACCTGGTGCAGAGCCCTCAGGAAGCTGCGGTGTTGGTCGAGTCAGCGGTGCCTTTCAGGACAGCAGCTGTCATGTCCAATCCCGTCTTCCACGAGGTGCACGCCCTCCTATACGACGACAGCTCTCTTCAGGACTCATACGACCCCTTCTACCCTGGAGCGGCTGGCGAGGCACACCTGCACTTAGTGGTAAGAACGCGTGATGCACTGACGCACGGAACATTTCGTCTTGTTTGCTGGCAGGAGTTGGGTGTTGGCGAGCAGGCCAGTCGGGTGTGCAGCTATGATAAGGCGCCCTATCAGGTCAACTTCACATGGACATTCCAACTGACACAGAACGAGGATGAAAAGGGTCCCATGGCGCCTGCGCCAGAGAGCTATGTCAATGAGGAATTCGACTTCGCCTTGCTGCCCACATCACCTGGGCAGCTGCCGGTGGCTCCTGCTCACTTCATCGCGCCGGGCAGCGGCTGGATTCTCGGCCGGCTCAACAGCACGCTGGTGCCCCTGATCGACAGGCGGGCTGACAGCGGCGACTACGCCAGCCGATTCTATCTGTACAGTGCCGCTGCCTCGCCCGCCCCGCCGCCTGATGTCGTGCTTGAGCTGGATAGACAAAACCTCATCGTCGCGCAGGAAGCGTCGAGAATCGGCGGCATTACGTGCATCCGAGCGGTGGAAGACTCGAGGCCAACCGGGAGACAGGCAAGAGCATGAAGATAAGTCTGAAGGGGAAGCTGGCGGATTGCTGCTTGTCGGTTTAGATGGACATAGAGGCTGTGCTGCCCGGCATGGGATTCGACCCTGAGGCGGAGTATCCCTCGACCACCTATCGCTACACGGACGACGAGAACTTCCAAGCCATCATCGAAGTCAGAATGTCCAACCAGCTGCTTTGCACGATCCGCCAGCCCCCATCGCCAGGCTATGCGACACGGCTCGTCAACCACGCTCTCATCGCAGAGGGGTGGACGAGAGAGCCGGCTGGCCGCGGGGCACTGGAACAAGAACCCATCGTATGGACGGGCAAAGGGAGAGGGGACCACGTTGATCAGCCCGCCAGGTGTGTGCAGAAGCAATCTATGGATGTCTCCTTCTATGTGTAAGTTGGCTTGCAGCCACGTGGCAGTGTTCAGCACCTGGACGCCGATATCCTGGGATGTGTATCTGTGGTGTGAGGACCTGAGGTACCCCGGCGTGGTGTCTCCGAGCAACAACCTGGGTCAGCCGGTGCGCCTCTATGACTTGTTTGTCGAGCCTGGCGCGCGATGCGGCGACACTCTCAAGTTTGAGACTGACCTGGGCGAAGAATGCGGTAGGTGTGCTGCTATGCAGGGACAGCAAGGGTTGAATGAGGGGTGTGTGCGGCAGATGACGGCAATCTGTTCAAGCTTGATGGCTGCTCGCCCTTCTGCGCGGTCAAACATATAGCAGAGAAATACATACCAGCCGATGACTAGCCCATTACTTGGCTCGATTTCACATATTCAGGTTGAAGAGGGCTGGAACTGTCAGCGTGTGTTCTCTGTCTTTGGCACGTCCTACGAGCAATGCATCCCGGTACATTACACGAAGCAAGCAAGTGTGCAAAACTGTGAGTGCCTTTCTGTGGTGCCAGATATGCGGCTACATCTTAGATGACGGGTTTGCCTGCTCCACAACCAGCATGAAACCGCTGCCGCCGCCGCCCCCGCAACTGTGTAAGCAAGCTGAGACGAGCGTTTATCCACTGGACCTCTAAACCTGGTCAACACTCTTCCTTCGTCTTGTGTTTTGTTTCAGTGTACTGTTTCGACGCGTGTGTGCAGTCGGTGCGGCCGGAGCTGGGTTGTTCGCCGGTGCAGGGGAGAGTCAAATCATGTGTCATCCCAGAGGCACCCAAAATAGTCCGCTTCAAGTACGTTAAAAGACATCAGACAAGTGGGAAAACAGGCAATGTCGGACGTTTCAATTTCCTTCCCTTTCTGGGCGCAGGCTGACGGATGACTTGGCGTTTGTGGACGCGCTGTTTGACATCGAGACGAACTCGCCGGTCGATGAGAGCAAGCCCACCGACTGCAACTTCTTCTTTAGCAATGCTACAAACTGGGTGGGTGAGTCAAGGAAGGCACAACGATTCCGCACCCACGCACGAGTCGGTGTCGACTGCAGTTCGGCAACGATTCGTCGTGCTCGTGGCAGTCATCAAGCCACCTGTCCATATCTCTCTCGATCGACAACCAAATATTCATATATATATGGACGAATTGAATAGCGATACGCATGCGCTTTTATGCTTCCTGCAGAGCGGACTGAGGGTGAATCTGATCGGCGGCATCATCGGGCTGAATTTTGAGAAGTACAGACTGCCCCCCCGGCGACACGCAGGTGACAACCAAACAGCCAAACAAGCAAACAGTCGATCAAGTAGCTGTCTCACTCACTCACTCTTTGTCATCAGAGCTACAAGAATGAGTTCAATGAGGAGCAGGAGGTGTTGCTCGAGAATCCCGACATGGTGGTGCCGCCGACCATGAAGCTCAAGACACAGTCAGTGGTGGGCTGCAACGGCGAACTGCGGATGGACGCATCGGAGTCGCGGGGCGGCATGAGGCCGCTCGCCATTGACTGGTCATGCATCGACTCGCCCTGTGGCCAATCGCATGCCGACAGCCTCACAAGAGTCCTGGAAGACTTCAGAGTAACAACAACAGTGAGACACAGATGCGACTTCAAACTCGGCGCTGTTGCTGTGTGTGGACGATAAGGATATGAGTTCGGCCATCGTCGGTGCGGCGGTCATGCGGGAAGACGTATTGGACGACAGGCCATTCGCGTAAGTGCCAACACGTATGCGAGAGTGCGTCTTTCTCTGTGCTCACGCTGATCGATCAACTTGTTCACAGAGATTGCGTCGCGGAGTCCAACAGGTCATCATACACGTTTCGTGTCAAGGGCACCAATGAGCTGGGGATCTCCTCGCGGATGGATGTTCAAGTGAGCATACTAATATATTCACTCATCAGCAGACGTCTCATCGGGCCTGTGGCTGAGAATTCTTCAGGTGAAATATGTGGACTTCCCTGTGCCGATGATAGTGCCTCAGACCCCCGTGAGCCAGGTCGTGAACGGTAAGAAAGAAGCGAGGGGGCAGCGAGTCGCTTGCAGATGTTTTCTTGATTTCAGTGTCGGATTTCGTGGTGCTGGCTGTCGAGACATTGTCTATTTTGGAAGCAGGTGATTCGAGCCTCGCTAAAGGAACTCCTGTGGATACGCATGAGCTGTCCTGTCTCTCTTGTCCTTCAGCGAATGGTCAGGCTCTGGTGTGCGATTCTGGCCAGATCCCTTCGCGATTCAAGTGGGAGGAGCTCGGCGTCGACGAGCCATTCCCCATGGAAGCAACTATCGGAGGCAACCCAGGATTGGCCAAAATTGCGCCATTCCAGCTGGCAGCCGGGAGAGACTACACCTTCCGGGTCCTCGGTAAGTGAACAGAACAACTTCATCGGCACGCCAACGACTCTGGCTTTCCTGCTATATAGCTGGCTACACGCTTGAAGAAAAGGACTTGCAGCCGAATCTGGACATTGTGGTTTCAAACGTATTTAGCATCAAGGTCTGGGCAGTAAGAAAGCATCCTGGAGCAAAAGCATCTGCGGCCGATGCAGGTGCTTCCCTCAGCGCCGATCCCGTTCATCAACGGCGCCAAGAGAGTGACTGTTGGCATCCAATGCCCGGTAGGCTCTCGTTCGTGCCTCGCAAGTCACGTCTGCCTCTTTTGTGTTCTCTCTCTGACAGTTCCAGCTCGACTCATCAGGCAGCTTTGATCCCATGGTGCCAGAGACCATGACAGGGATGTTATCGGAGGACGACTATGACTTCTTCTGGTAGACTTCGCCTCTTGGCCTTCAGACAGATACAATAGGGAAGAGACATGACACTTCGTATGCATGTTTGTGCGGCTGCAGGGCGTGTCTCGACATCACTTGGACAGATGGGGCGGTTGACTTCTATGGAAATGTCCTAGGCGACGAGTGTCCAACTGCTGTCTTTGATCCAAGCAATTCGACGAGCTCGCTCGAATTCCCTGCGAATACATTCTCCCCAGGTAACCAAGCGATGCTAGGACGGGATTTTCGCTTCCGAAGCAGTACTCCCCTTTTCCAGGAAGTGTCTTTCGCTTCTCGCTTCGGATACGACGAAAGGAAATCAGCGAAGAGCTCAGCTTGACGAGCTCAGAAGCGGTCCTGGAGGTGCAATTCGCATTCAAGTGCGGTACATGACCATGCAACAATAGGTGGAGCTGCACAATTGGTCTCCTCTGTCTCGTTCTGACAGAGAAGACGCGCCGGCACCGTATGTCACGTTTCAAGCCTTGCCGAACAAGATATCTTCCATCAGCAGTCTGACACTGATAGCAAAGGTCCCCATGGACGTCAATAATGCTACCAGCTGCCAGTGGCAAGAGCTAATCGGTGAGTCGAAGGAAGATTTGCACATCAGACACACACACGTCCTCGGAGGTCTCATGGACATTTCAGGATGGAAAGCGCTAGATCGCCCTACTGTTTTGCCAACCAAAAAATGGGATCCCTCCCAGCCGCCTCCCCTGAGTGGCCGCGCCGGGGATCTCTTCCAGACGGCTGACAGTAGAAGGCGTCTTACGGATGCACAGCACAACCGCCGATCACGTAAAGACGCGAAGCGCAGAAGGCTGCAAAGCCAAGCACAAGTGACGGGCTTCTATCACGACAGCAGCGAATCGTGGGACTATGAGTACTTCTGGACGAGCGTCCCAGCAGCTGAGTTCACCGCAGGCAACGTCTACGTGTTTCACTTTGTTCTCGGCGATGAGGCAGGGGAGACCTACGGCTCTGTAAGCCCTTCTCTGCCCGTGAACACCCCTCCAACATTCGGCACACTCGATGTGCAGCCCTCACAAGGTGAGCTTGAAAGATATAAGTGACTGCGCATCTGCTCTCTGTCTATTGTCCCCCAGGCATTTCTCTGCAGACCCAGTTCCAGATCACTCATCTCGACTGGAGAGATGCCGACTTGCCCCTCGAGTTTTCGATGTGGAGCATCAGCACACTCGTCCTCGGCAATGAGACGTGGAACTTTGATTCCAGCGGTATGACATTCTTCGACTATTACCAACAGCGGACGGGCCGGCAGCTTCTCGACTGGCCACCTGATGAAGACGAGACGCTGCTTAGCGATTGGAGGTTTTCTGCAGCCGCATTGTTCACCTTTTCCGAGGGATCATATTACCTGATGGGAAGGGCGAGAGACGTGCTGGGCATTGTGTCGGCGCCAATTGTCTCCAAGATTGTCATACACTGCGCCAGCATTCAAAGCGAGAAGGCTGCCGTTGTGAATCTCGTCGATCAGCTGTCATCGCAGAGCAACAACCCGTCCCAGCTGTTCTCTGTGGTCGACAGAGCGACCTGGTCGGTGACGGCTGAGGATGGGGACGCTGCTGCCGATGAGCCTGTCCCAGCTGCCAGTGACGCTCTGGTGAAGGGCCTCGCAACAGTGAGCACCCTGAAGGGTGTCGAAGACACGTCTCCAGAGGAAGGCACAAACTATGTGAGGACGCTGAACAAGGCCACCAAGACCGAGTCCGATCTCTCCGACTTTGCGAAGCGCGGTGGCATTGACATGCTGTACAACACGTCACTGGCGCTCAACAACTCTGCCGCAGAAGACATTGACTACCAGACTTCCCCCGGTGTGTACAAAGTCGACATGAAGAACTCGACATCGACAGATTTCCTCAGTGCCGCATCAAATTGTGGAAAAGGAAGTGGCGAGAGAGACATCCGCACCAAGCAACGCGGTGCTGCGGACACGGTCGGTAATCTGGCAGCAAAGACTTTGCTCGACGCTGAAGTGACCGACCCGGTGCTGGTCGATACGGAAACCATTGACATGCATGCAGAAGCGGCCGACCCGACCAAAATCGACAACAAGGCAGTGGGCTTCCCTGGTGTCGAAGAGGCTTTCCTTCTCCCGCCAGACTTTTCGAAGACGCTGGAGAACATAGCCGCAAAGAAGAACACCTCTTCAAAGCCATCCAGCCACTTGGGCCTAGTGGCGAATCGCTGGACAGAGAATCCTTTCGCCACCGAGTCAAATGAGACAGTTGATTCCAACATTGTCGCACTTAGGCTGGTGGACCAGGAAGGGGTGAGAGTGATCAGAACAACTCATTCACGAGAGACCTGCATTCGGCGTAGTGGTGCTTGTTGTGCAGGGTGGGTTGGCTGTCGAGCCAGGGAGCACGGCAGGACGCATTGCGATCTTCATTCCGTGGAAGGAGGACTACGACATCGGTCCCCTTCTGGATGACTGCATCGTTCTGCTATACAGCTGGGACTTTCTCAACGCCGTCTTCAGCGATCCCCTTCGTCGGCCTGAAGACCTCACCTTCGCCACCCTACGAAAACTCAAGACGATTGAGAAAGTCTGCCGCACTTCGGCTTTCGAGCTGGACGTTGCAAACTTCACAAGACCTGACGGCCGAAACTTGACTGCCTTGGTTGATTTTCTGAAGTGGGACGCCAACAGGAGATATGAATTCTCTCGACAATTCGTGCTGCGCGAGAGAGACACAGGCTGGAACACAACCGATGCCGGCAGGGGCACCTCTAGTGACGCAGCAGGCAATGCGCAAGCAGACGACGATGTCAAGGAGGAGCCTTTCCCGACCGAGACGGTGTACGGCATCCAGATCAGTTTGGACCACTTCCCGCAATGCAGCTATTGGGACGAGGAGTCTTGTCGTGGTCAACAGCAGGATGCAACCCGAAGCTTTTCAATCTCGTAAGCAGCACTACCTCTGTCTCTCGGAGGTGCGACGCCTTCCTTATTGCAGGGTGGCTTACAATGCTCCTGTTCTCACCTGACGTCGTTTGCATCGACCCCGGCGTCTGTCCTGCAAGAGTCCAATATTGGAGTCGTGACGCAATTCGATGCTCTTCTAAACGTCCAATGGAACAACATTGGCCTCTGGTTTTCAATCGCCCTGTGGCTGTTCTTCATTATCTTCGCAATCTGGGCCTACTTGAGAGACCGCCGATTTCGCATCACTGACGACGACCTCCTACGTTTGTATTTCCTCGATGACCCTAACTATGCAGCAAAGAAACGCGCTCAGCCTTCAAAGTAGATCACATCAACTCGCCGACGATGCACTGCTTGTCTCTTTGTCAGGATTCAAACCATTATTTCATCGGTTTCGGCTCTCTTTCAAAAAAAGAAATCGCCCACCCAAGTGTGTCATTGAACAAATCACATACAGTTCTGCGGTAGATTTCTCGATTTCGCTTGGCAGCTGGCGGTCGAGTATGATTCTTGTCTGCAACAAAGGGCTGCTATCCGCCCGTTGCAATATTACGTCGGTGTGAAGGCGAAGAAGATGCCAACAGGAGCGCCTGGTAGGAACGCCAGGCGACTCCGATTTCTTTTGTTTGTCCGATTTCTTATAGGGTATTATGATTTGGACACTGAGAGTGAGTTTTCGGGCCTGTCTGTCGTGGAAGGCTATCTGGACGCCCAGGCCGAGGAGATTCGTCGGTCGGCGGAGGAACGAATGAAGCGGGCAGGCGACAACGGTGCTGAAATACAATGAGGAGTTATCCCACATATCACCTTTTGTGTTGTCCGTTCCAGCACTGATTGTCCGGCAAGTGCAGAGATTCCGGCCAGGCCTGCGGGGGTATGAGAATCCGAAGGACCGCCGCGAAAGGGTACAAGAATGCTCTCTGCTTGACGGTCTTATTTGCTCGTTGTGTCTCGCCACAGTTGAAGGAGCTGATCAGTAAGTGGCACGATTCGCAACTGCTGGAGAAAGTGGATGAACTGAAGGACACGGTGGCGAGTCGCAAACTGCTTAAGATCCAGATCTCTCAGGTGGCTGGGCTACCGTCATCGCTCGAAGTCCTGGCAAGCACGGCCGAGCCAACCCAAGGGTTTGTGCCCCTCTTGCTCCGGAAGAAGGCCAAGGTCAGGACAGCAGCAGTGAAGACCTCGACAAGGCTGGACGTGGCACGCAGCGAGCCGGAGCCTGTGTTTGTGGAGGCTTATGTCCTCGAGCCGCACAAACTGGCCTTCTTGTCCGAGGCCGGCAAGCCGCTGCCCGATCCTGAAAACGACAGTGATCTGGTGCAGACGCCCACCGTCGACAAGGGGCCTGTCACACGATTCCCAGCGGCAGAATGCAGTCTAGAGCTCCCATTTAAGAGGAAGGTGAGAAGGGACAACGAATGAGCGAGAAAGAGCCTGAAAGGTATGTTTGTTGTGAATGCGCATACAGGAGGACATGATTCTGCTAAGAGTTGTCGACAGCAGCCTGACCGATTACCCTGCGCGTCTGGCTGAAGCGGTGCTGAGTCTGTCATCTCGTCGCCAGCCAACAAGTGAGCCACTACGCATTCCGTTGTCCCTTAATGCAGCCATCCTGCCAACCGCGACTATGCAATTGAATTACCATGTTGAGGATGATGAGAGCGGCGGGAGGACGGCCACAATCCAGATTCAGTCGGCTCAGAATATCCCAGTCACGGCCAATAAGGCAATGAATATCTATATTGAAGCCTACCTCACCGAGCAGCTGTCTGGCAGCCAAGCTCAGCCATTCCCTCAGGAGGAAGAAGCACAACCGCAAAAAAGGGCCGTTGCCGACCTCTTTGGACGAGTTCAGAAGGCTTGCTTCGGCATGTTTTCTCGCGAGACGGGGCCACAGGCTCCAACAGGACCACCGCTCGACCGCCACGTCCCGTCCTACGCAATCACGGCAGCAGCGGATGTGGTCGAGGTGTCACCGGTGGATGAGCTGTCTTTCCAGTTCACCCAGACGGACATCGGCAAGAACGTCATCAAAGTCTCAGGTCCGAGGGATTTCGGTGCCCTTGTGTTGAGGGTCGGCTGGCTGCCCAAAGATGGGAGGAGGAGGGTCGTTGCTGGGAGAGGTGGCACTGCCGATCAAGGACGCCCTCTGCAAACCTGAGTTCCGCAACGCGCAGGGCTACCGCTTGAAGAAATACGGCAGGGCTACGCAAAAACCAATGCTTGTCCAATTCTTCGGCGAAACAAGCTACGTCTACCCACCGGAAGTGCAGGAGGCCCTGGACGGAGCCGGCGACGATGCCAAAGAGATCTTGATAGTCCTCGCAGAGGAGGCGAGCAGACGCAGTGGGACGTATTTTGAAGAAACCAGGGCCGAGCCCAAACCGGCCGAGCGTGAGCAGGTCTTGGTTATGGAGAGACAGCAGGGACGCTCTGTGCGGAAAGACGCGCTAGCACAGGCCATCCAGGGGGTCATGCTCTCTGAACACCCCGAGCCTGGCGAGGTGGAGCCGTTGCCGGAGGCGAGGGACCAGGTGATGCAGGATATCATCAGACAAATCCGTGAGGAGGAGGAAGAGCTGTCCACAGAATCGATCAGCTTCACCCTGGACAAAGCTCTGGTCATGCTGCTCGACGAAGAAGAGTCAATGAAACAGTAAGACATCCCGGAAAAGCTGTTTGCTCACAATTGTATGTTTTTGCACATGCCTGTCTTAGGGACGCAGCCTTAGAGGCCTTGTTCTTGGATGCAAAAACGTCACGTGAGGGCGTGCGTGGAGTTCTTGTGGCGATTGATGTGACTGACTTTGGCTTGGTCTTGCGGAGAGGGTCGAATCAGGTCCAAATCGACTGGGTCCGCATTTGTGGAGTTGAATGGGCAGATGAGCCGATTGGCGAAGGTGAAGAGTCGGCTGAAAGCAGAAAATCTCAGAGATGGTATGGAAAACTCGCCAAGGGGTTCGAGACTGAGCATTTCTCTGGTGAGTCTGAAGCGGCCGTCAACTTGGTCGTTCGCGTCGACATCAGCCTGACGGTCCATTCGTCAACGCAGCTTCTCAAGGAAGCCATAGAGCAACGAGCGGCCCAGATGGAAGCCCCTGATCTTGAGGACCGGCTGAATGAGGTCCAAGTCCACCTTTTCTTGCCGAGAGAGGACGCTGAGAGGTTCACTGAGACCATCAGGAGGGGCAGGCGTGCCTGGCAGACCCGCCTATGGCACGTCGGTGAGGAGGAAAGCCGCCATGAGGAGGCAGAGGGTGACGAGACGCGACAAGCACAAGCAGCGGTGGACGAAGCAGCGGTCGAGCTGGAAGAAATCGAGGAGGTGAGAACACCACACCAACAAGACATGTGTATATTACAGGCTCGTGCAGGAAGAGGAGCCGTCTCACATATCTGTCGCTGCGGAATCGGCCATTCACGGTCCTTCCGAAACCTCGAAGGCCGAGGCCGTTACATTTGAGAACGAAATCTATTCCTTCAGCAGCCTCGGAGCATCCTTTACGGCCTCAGTGATTGACGTGGACTCTTCGGGACTGACGGTGTTGAAGAGAACTCAAGTCGACGAAGAAATGGGAACCACTGACGAAGGGGGGCCTGCAAGCATCGGCATTCCCTTCGATGGTCTGGTCTGGTGCAAGCACAGCTGCTCTCCTTCACAAGCGATGAGCACTTTCAGGAGACACTTGTACAAGAGAAGGTCCCCATCTCAATTGCACGCACCTTGCATCCCCCGTCTCCCTACCTGCTGACCCTGGCCCGTGTGCGACAGCCACTGAGCCCTCAGTCTACATCATTGTCTCCACGTCGACTGCGGCAGTGGCGGAGGAGATTCTCCAAGCAATAGAAACCTTCAGACGGTGATCAAGTATAGATGCACTTCGACGACCTTTTTCTCAATGTCTCCCTGTCTGATGTGCCCAAAAGTCACTTTCAAGCGCGACAAAAGCCGGAGAGTGCGCCACCGGCCCCTTTGGAGCAGCCAGCGCCGGTCGCACCCGATTTGGCTGCAGAGAAGAAGTTCGAGAGACAGGACACAAGTGCACTTCCACAGGAAGAGCAGCAGATCCTCAGACAAGTGGAGTTTTTTTCCTGGCCAAACACAAAGGTGGCGTCCAATGTTTTCATGAGGAACCACCCGCTTGCAAAAGTGCTGCAGCCAAACGCAATGCTCACATCCATGCAGAGGTGAGCAGTGACAGCGGCCAGAACAGATGAGAGCTTTGAGAACCTTTCTTTCCCTCGTGTGTCCTCTCAGGTTTCTATTACTTGCATGTGCCACGTTGGGCACCGCATTCGTCGGCGCTCTGTTCTTCACGAGCACGGCCACCGCTCTGCAGTGCGTACCTGTCCCTGCAAGCAACGCGACGGACAGCATAGCTGCCAACCAACGACACGGACGTGCCCTCTCCGGCACCCAGCCTTCCAAAGGCGTCGTTCAGCATCCCGACTGATTTGCTCTACACGACGGATGACCAGTGGATAAAGGTCTTTGGGGACCTTGAAAGTGACCCAGAGGTGCTGCCTTTTATGTTTTCACACGGATGTCTGATCCGCTTCACCTGAACGATTGCTCTAGGTTTCGGCTACGGTGGGGCTGACCGACTACAGGCAATCAGTACTGGGAGACGTCATCTTTGTCGGCCAGCCCGTCGTCGGCATCGAGCTCAAACCGGTCGGTACACTTGTGTCTCATTTGCCGAAGGAAGTGTCTTTTGTTTTTGCAATCAGGGTGGTCTGGCCAGTGAGATCGAGACAATGACTCGGCTGATTCAGCTCAAGGCGCCCATTGGCGGAACAGTGTCTGAAACTAATAGGCGACTGGACGACGCCGCATATCTGATCAATGACAGTAACAGTCCGATCCGATGCACCAGGGCAGAGACACAAATCTCCTCCTTTGACAAAAATGACAGGCCCTTACACTGAGGGGTGGCTGTACAATGTCTCTGTCTGGTCGCTGAGGGAGCGGCAAAGGCTGCGATCGTCCTTCATGAGTACAGCCACTTAGCGATTTCTCTCCCACCAGTTGCTCACCAGGTGTCAGTCTGTCTTTCAGATGCGATATCGTACAATGCCTCGCTGCAGCAAAAGATCCTGGAGCAGCCTGTTGAAGAGGAGGAGGAAGCAGCGGTGCCCTGCGTCTTTGAGGACCCCAACGAGGCAACATTCCAGATAAACTGGCGGCAGGTCTCGCCTGAAAGAAGAAAGAAAGAGGAGAATTCCCACAAGGAATGTCATTTTGTGGCTGCCGTCAGGTTTGGGTGGCGATATTCTCAATCGTCTTCTCTGTCCCCGTCCCCATGCTGCTCAAACAGCTGTTTGCCAAGCGTGTGGTGCATCAGCCGATGCACCTGCAAGACAAAAAGAAACTCATCCGCCAGTGGCGCAGAAAAGAGAAAGTTGGCGTAGTTCTCGGCTTCTGCTACCTATTCTGGTGCCTTTTCTTCCTCTTGATGTTCTGCGTAAGCCACATAAGAACAAGCCACAGGCACACTGCATTCTGCGAGTCATTGTGCTCTGCTCGATTGCAGGTCACGACATCGAAGCTGCAAGACGTCTACGACTACATTATTACGACGAAGCTGAGCTTTGCGCAGAAGATGATAGTCCGCCCGTTCTTCTTCGTCCTTGGCTTCTTCGGCCTAATCAAGATATCGACAATCGTCGACCACTTCAATGGGCTGCTGTCTGCCTGCCCTTCTTTCCTGGACTGGACCTTCCTGTTTGCAAATTCTCCTGAGGAGCTGATTGAGTCGTCGAAGGCCCTAGGGAGGCGGCTGGACGTCGACGAATTATCGGAGATAGGCGGCATACAAGACTTAGACATGTTCACGTAGCCAAGGCGACAGTCACTTGGCTCGTTGTGACTTTCCCCTTCATATTGTACTTAGACTTGATCTGTGTCTCTTTGCATTTATGCGGCCCCGCATGAGGACACGCGAGTGCACAAAAAGAGTGTCTCCAGACAGACATGAATGTGGTCATTGCAGTCCTTACAGACTCACCGCCATGCCATCACGAATATCATCACACGCGTACACGAGGCTTAGCCCGCACCACACGACCCACCCATCCTGCCTCACAAGCCGTGCATGGTGTCGAGAAAGTAGACCCCTTCTCTCTGCATACACTTCGTGCGCTGCAGCCGTATCTCTGTCTCCGTGGCTGGGTCTGTCTGTCTGTCTGTGTGCTTCTCGACTGACTGACTGCCGGGATTCTTCAAACTGTCTTATGGCATAATGTCTGCCTGATAGGCCGTCATAACCAACCATAACGCTGTGCAGGGCTCTTACACTTGACGACTCATCGAAAAAGACTGATCAATCAAGCGAAAGGTGACAGACACGCAGAAAACCAATCAGCCAACCGAAAAATAGATCAGCCAATACACCCACGGCACTTACATACAAGGCGGTGCAGTCATGTCTTCTTCTCCCTGCCCTCTGCTCATGGCACCCAACCTTCCCGTCTCGCTCAAGTGATATGGATGTCTCTCTTGCAAAATCACATCAGTCCTATGAAACAACGCACATTGTCCTAACTGTCCTATGGCGCCAAGACTTACGCAAAATGTCACGACTCTGTCTGGGGTCACTTGTTGGCTGCCGATGATTGCCCCGCTGCTGATTTGAGTATCGATTTGGTGGGCCGGCGGGTGGTGCCCTGCGATTGATCCATCGCCCTGTGGACAAAGACAAAAGCAGGCCGTGCGAAGAACTCTCACCCGTGTGCTTGTACCTGAGTCGGCTGCCTCGCATGGGGACCTCATCACTGTATTCCGCAAGCACTCTGAACGGCTGGGAGACTCTTCCTGTGGCTCTGCTCCCTGCCTCGTGGATGACGTTGTCACCAAACGCAACTGAAAGAGAAAGAAGTCGAGACTTCGTTTGAGTGGCAAATACTCTTGCACCCGCACCTTTGCTTTGTCGGCTGCTCGCGACTCTTTCTTCGAGTATGTTGGTGCGCGGCTGTTTGTTGCGTCGGCGGATGAGACTCTACCGCCTCGATGTGCGCCGGCGCGACGACCGGTGCGTCGGCCGACCGTTTGGAGCCGACGGATCAGGGACCAGCAAGCTGACAGAGACCCCAGGTTTGTGGCTGCATTGGTTTGTGGATGTTTCTGCTTACGGGTTCTCGCACAAGCAGATCCTCCTCTATCTCCCGCCGGCTTCTCTGTCGACCGCTGTGGCTGCATAGCAACAGAGACCATACGTGTTGGTTGATGTCTGCGTGGGCCTCTCTCTCTCTCTCTTCTCCGCGCAAACGCACCCAGGCCGGTCGCAGCAGCTGAGAGAACCTAGGCAGCCAGCAACACTGCAGAAGCCTTGAAACGGCCCCACCACCCGATTGGCTGCTCCTGCTGTTCATCGCCGCCATCTGTCCGCTCTCGGGCAGACGACCGGTCGCTGAAAACGCTGCTGTTATCCGTCCCAGTGGCACTGAAGAGGCCCTCAGTCTGGTAGCTCAGCAGCTGTGGCGGCGGCGGGCGGGGGGACAGACGCTCTTCCTCGAGCTTCTTCTGCAGAGCCGCTTTCTCTTCACGCTCAAAGGCGATGATCGACTGCAGGCAACGAGGCGAGAAAGTGACCGGCAGGGAGAAAAAGTGTGTGTGGGCTAGTGGATGGGTTCGTGCTTCTCCGTGTGATCGACAAGATACCTTGTACTCATTTAATTGAGAGTCCATCTGCCGCTCCCTAGTCTGAAGACGTGCCTGAAGAAGGGAAGCGTTGTGTCGATTTCGTCTTTCGGTGTCGTCGTGTGTGCTACCTCGTATCTTGCAATGATTCTCTCTCGTTCCTCGACAGTCTCTTTCT
Organism: Vitrella brassicaformis; assembly: GCA_001179505.1. Classification (NCBI taxonomy): domain Eukaryota; family Vitrellaceae; genus Vitrella; species Vitrella brassicaformis. The sequence goes on along the minus strand of CDMY01000411.1, from coordinate 6,241 downwards.
GCTGAGACGTGACGAAGGCATCTCTGAAAGCGTCCTTCAACGTGTGGTTCTCTTGACGGAGCTGAGCAAAGGAGCGCAGCCGCTAACAGAAGTGGACGCGTCTCTTCCAAGCTGTGGCTTACTCTCTTCATCTCGGCATCCAGTTTTCGCTCGCGATCTGACTTGCTGCTCTTCTGAACAACGACAAGAAAGCCGGAGTGAGGCCTTTCCATGCTTCCTCGGTGTTGCTCTCACCTCCGACTCATCGCCATCACTGTGAAGACCTGTCTCCTGGCGGTGCCCTTTGTTGGCGTTGTGAAGGAACTCTCGATATCTATCCCTCTACAGAAGAGAGAGACAAGTGCAACAAGTGTCCTGAATGGTGACGCGCACCAGACTGACATCTTTCACGAGACGCCGAAACGTCTCATCCCTGTCAGCCACCTGGTTAACAACAGACAAGAGGCTTCAAATGCAGCCGAACCCGCATGCAATGGCCCACCTCCCGCTCGAGGTCCCAAATCCGCTCATCCAACCCAGCAGTCCCTTGCTCAGCTGGTGGTGCTTGAGGCACGTCCCGCTCCCGTGTCGACTCCTCAGCCGCTGCGGCCTGCTCCGCATCGTGCTGGAAGGGACAGGCAGATCCGACACGCGATGCCACGACCTCCCCCCCCTCCCCTTCGTGTTTGTGTCGATGGGTGGCTTACGTCATCGAGAGCTCTCGAGCGAGAAGAGAGCTTGGCTTCGAGCTGCCGCTGGCGTCGCCGCAGGCTGCGGTTTTCTCGTTTCAGTTGAGCGGCGCGCTGCGACGACCAGACTCGTAAGCATGCATGCAGGAACTCCTGATGTCGGACCGTCACGCATGCAATTGTGCTTTCAGGGCCGATAGTTCTCTCAATCCCAACGGACCCGGTCGAGATACTGGGGATTCCTTGGACCCTGACGGACCTCGGGGAGATACTGGGGATGATGACAACGACCGGCGCGACAACCGGCGCGACAACCGGCGCGACGACCGGCGCGACGAGGCTGATGACTCCTTCAACAGCGACGGACCTGGGGAAGATACTGGGGATGAATGAAGTCCATCCGCGTCGCTGGCCCCGTAGACACTCACGGAGTACACGCTCTCCGCGCCGTCTCGGCGGTGTCGGTGCTTCACGGACGCAAGGTCAAGTGAAGGGATCATCGTCTCTCTGTTGGAAAGCATCATCGTTGTCGGGCTTGTCTCGAATGCAGGTAGTTTCCTGCCCGTGAGTGAGTGGAGTGGAGTTTGCTTCGTACCCGGGGGGCACATGGGGGCCTCCCGTTAATTCGTTTGGTGCACTGGCACTGGCAGATCTGCGTGATCAGGAGAGACCTGCGCCTCCCCCCGTGCTCAACGGGACGTGATCAGATGAAGCTCTCTGTCGCTTCTCGCTCCCTGGGCATCAGTGGGGATGAAGCGACAGAGGCGCTCGGAAAGGTACACACTGAATGCATGATATATGCACAAACAGACTCACTTGCGCTGATGATCTCTCTCAGGGGCACTTCATCGTATTCGCCAAGGGTGCCATCTATGTGATAGATCCCGAACAGGCCCGGTACGCAGACAGATCAGACAACACAGACATACGCACACACGCTGTGCTGCCTGTCTGCTCTGTGTGAACAGCGTTGCTCAGAGCCAGAAAACCAGTGTCGAAGCATGGGGCGTGCCAGCCGCTACATGGGGCATACCGACCAAACCGAAGGCGCTCATCCCCATCAGAGTGTGTCAGAAAGGACAAAGCGAGAGGATAAAAGGGCATGCAGTGCGGCTCTGTGGTGTTGTGGTGTTGGGTGTGCAGCGTGATATGGAGCATTTGATATGGAGACGATGGGCCTGCAGAGGGAGAGTGGAGGGGACTTCGTCGCGGCGCGAGAGGCAGTACACACCTACTGGCTTCAAGACCTCCAAGAGTGGTAATAGCAGCTGACACGAGAAGGTGGACCGCACGTAATCGCAGTGTGTTGTAGGTGGGTACACTCTGATGCTGACGGTAGGACACATGCAGAGATCAACACACTGACACTGTGGGATTGTCGACATCCATTAGGACACTTCAATATATTGCGTTACGAGGATGTCGACAGCGCTGCGTTTTCCAAGCTGAAAGCTCACGCGGGTCAACACAGCCACGGAAATCTCATCTGGGCGGCTAAATGGAAGCCGGTGGCCTTCGCGACCTCAACAGGCGAGCCCGGTATCCATGAAATCACCCTTGAGTCTCGCACGTACGTGGATTTTCACAATCTGTCAAGCCCCATCGATAAGAGCGAAGCTGGCTGCGAGGGCACACATGAAGTCGGCAAATTTGCGAAGGATGAGGTCATTCTGGTGGAGTGCATGAGGCCCTCTGACGCACCGAGCGTTTGGGAGATCGACGTCGCCTCGAGACGGCCTCTGCGGCGGCATGCAGGCATCAGCGGCAGGTATGTGAGACACAGTAAAGAACTAGCAGACCGACCTCATACTGCCTCTCTCATGGCTTCAGGATTTACCCCATTCCTGAAACGGAGAACGATGCGGAGGGCCATGCGCGCGATTTGCTCTTGATCAGCGATACCAAGACAGACAGAGTGCACATCTTCAACAAAAAGAATCTCACGGATGAGACGAAAGTCATCACGCTCGACGTCCCTGGGTAAGCGGCGAGCGAGGTGGACAGAGGGCGATAGAGGGAGGAACAAATCCGGTGGTTGTCTCGTTTGAAGGGGGCCAGGCAAGATGTCCTTCTTTAACACTGTTGACGATGCAAGCAGCGCCGCGCACTGGCTGGTGAGATCACCCACACACGGTGGCTGTCTGAAGAAGGTCCCTTTCTCTTTATCTGTCAGGCATTCATTGCATTGGGGTCCGATGAAGCCGATAGTGGCGTCGCTGTGGTTGACATTGGCGAAGTGTTGGCGGGGAACCTCACCTATTCACTCATCAGTGAGCAGACATCCAGTGGCACGCAGCTTATCCCATGTTTTGTATCGGCTTGTTCCGCTGTCAGATGTTGGGCCAGGTAGAATGTATCGCAGTATCGAGCGGGGCGGCCCATGGGTCTTGACACCCGTCGCTGAAGGGTGAGCTAGTGGCAGCTTGTGATTCAGCCAGCCAAGAAGTCAAAATTATCAATTGGCTGCTTCCCTGTGCAGGGGCGGTTCTTACACTGGCGTTGCGGTCATCGACGCGAGAACTGGCGACTTCAGAAATCTCTCAAATGTCACGTACGCGCTGAAACACGGCACAGCCATCAAATATTCGTTTGCCTGCGTGTCCGTCCAGAGACGCACAAAGCCTTCTGTGGATGCCCCACTGGACTGAACATGAGCTGACGGATAAGGTAATGTTTTGACGTCAAGGTGAATTGTCTATAATTGGCACACGGCATGGTGGTGTGTGTGTGGTAGGTCGGCGTGATAGGAAACACGCCCGATGACGCTGGCGAGCGCCGTAAGCTGAGAGGCGGTTTGATGTGACTGTGGACAAGCGAATAGAGCGCACTATGCCTGTTGGAGGGCAATGGCAATCGCATCATCGCAAAGCGAACATGCAGTCCTTTATGTGGTTCATGGGAATTTGTGTACGGTGAATGGATGGGTGGGTGGATGGATGGATGGATACCAGAGACACACAGATGGCCACGTGTGTGATTTCATGCACGTATTGCGATTCGTCCATGGATCCATCATACGCGCAATGAATCGATGTGCACATGCGGCTTTGTGTGGCTGGACCGGCCTTCCTGTGTGTTGCACATGCAGTTTTGTGTGGTGCATGCGATCCTGTTGGATTACGTGCACGTTTTTGGACCAGAATGTCACGGTGTCCACGGCCTTGATTGCGGTGGATGGAGGATTTTGGTGCATGTGTGCTGCTCGCGCATTCGTTCGTGTCGCAGCAAATGTTTGTGTATGTCCACGGGGGGCGGGGGTATGTGCGGCTGGCATTTATTATGGGGGCGGGTGGATGTCTTTTGACGATTTTGTAGAAAACCGGACTCAGACACGAAAGGGTCGTCATCAATCTATCCGTCATCAACTTATGTGGTGTGTAACCTCCAAGTCTCTTTCTCAGCCACATCTGCATGCCATCGCATCATTGACTCGACAACCGACGTACGCGCATGCGGCAGTCAATTGGCCAGCAAAACAAGCACATAGCTAATTAGCCTCACTGCTTGCTTCGTCGCTTGAGAGTGAGAGCATACCTGTTGTCGCCCTGACAGAACCATTCCTATGTCATTCACACAGATACACACGCATTTGGCCCGCCATGTGGCTCTCGTCTCAGCCCCCCCAGTATGGACAAACGAACAACAGGCCAGTTGTGGACAGACTATGAAGGCAAGAAGGTTGTGTACGAACCGAAAAAATACAGCGAATGCGAGGGCGTCGGTCGCAGTCATGTGTCGAACCGCACGGTCATGTCCACCTGCCGCGTAGTGGCGCCAGTGCAGATGCGGCGTCTGCCGTTGCTCAGTTCACAGCCAGCGTCGCAGCCAGTGTCGATGCGGATCCAGTTGCCGGACACCAGGGAGATCTCCGTATTGGTCCTGATGCGCTCGCCAGGCTCGACGGGGACAGCCCCTTCGATACGCAGCTGGTAGTGATGTTTCTCAGGGCTGATCGTGATGACTGTCCCGGCCTCTGAAGGGAAATAGCTGCTCGTGTTGGAGGTGAGACTGGTGAGAATCAGTCGGGCACGCGTCACGGTAGGTTGGGCGACGGTGTTGTCGATGGTCAGCCCGACGTGTGAGATGGCAGTCATCTCGGAGCGGCCCTCGGGTGTCTTGACGGTGCGCCTCAGTATGGACACGGGCGAAGTGTCGGCGTTGACTGTGCCATACCCTGCGGCCCAGCGGCAGTCCTCGAGAAACTGAATGGCCGCATCGGCTTCCCACACGCGGATGTAGCTGTTGGCGTTGCCGGTGTTGATGGCCAGGTGACACGATGTGCTGCTCGGCTGTCCCGGGCCGGGGCACCGTGGTCGAGCCTCAGGACAAGAGCTGTCAAGCTCATCGATGTCGGAGGCGGTTGTCTGGGCGCGGGACTCCATGAAGAAAGGTACGTTCGCGGTCTGCTTTGCCGTGTAGACCCAGTAGCCGCGGAGCGTGAGAGTGTCCTCGCACGGTCCGGGATCACCTCTTACTCCGCACCGCCCCACATGATTCGCCGCTGCTACGAGACCCCCGCCGGATGCCGCGTAGTCCCTGCGATTCGTACCGGGGATGATCGCGTACAGCCGGAAGCCGGCCAGCATATTCGTGGTAGTGCTCGACCGGGTGCGCAGCTGCGCCTCAATCAGAACCTGCCTTCCAGCCTCGAGGAAAAGTGTCGAAGAGAATGTCTCGAAGTACTTCGACATCTGTGGGGCATAGAGCCGCTGGCAGCGAATCTCTTCGCTTAGCGCAAATGACTCGGCGAGGACCTCCGCGCAGTTCCCGAGGGCGAGGAACGAGACAGAGAGGAACGAGATAGAGAGGAAAGAGAGGGCCATTCACAAAGCGGGGCGACGAATGGCGCCTTCGGGTGGTTGCTATCGGTAACGGGATCGGCGTAGCTTGGCGTCTAGCTGGTAGCTAGGCTAGCTGGTCGGCAGGAGGGGCCGCTTCAGCTGGGTCTGCGGGAGCGCCCGACGAGCTTCGGAGCTACGACGTCAGGCGCCTTTTTGGGAGGAGAGAGATGCTTGGCATTCTATTTTCGTTTATTTTTATGATGATTGTTCTTTGTAATTGCTCCCGTGTGAATGATTGCCAACATGAACGACACACTCCCAGAGACAGACAGACAGACAGACCGGCTAATCGGGTAGACGGACAGGGTAGGCGCCCCAAGGGAGAGACAGAGCTGAAGATGGGCTCTGCGGTAACCACTTGCCCGACACCTGTGTTTTTCGCATGAGCGTCGGATCATCTCCACGGCCACTGATATGGGTAGGCCTCGATGTGATCGGTCGACGCCCATTTGCGATCAAGCGATAGATTATGTTGAAGTTGCTGTGTGCCGAACACACACCGTGGTCAGAAGGATCAATCTCTGCCGTACAAGCCTTTACGCAAGGCACGCAACGCACGAGTCCATCATGGGCATGGCCAGCCCGCCAAGCAAGACACGCACGAGAGCTGCCAACGCTCACCGAAGATGCACGAAATAGAAAGACATGTCTGCAAGCTAAGCACAAACCCTGCTATCAAAACCCAACACCCCTTCTCACCTCACGGCGAAGCTGAGAGGTGGACAATCATGC
>CDMY01000410.1:55398-84733 GCA_001179505.1 Vitrella brassicaformis | reverse complement strand
AGACTCAACAGCCGTCCTGTCTCACAGATCAGTGGATCGTCGGTCTATGAACCCTAGACCCTAAACCCTGGACCGACTTGTACTTCTGACAAGGAGCACAGCGATGGAGGCGTGTTGAGTCTGGTGAGGCATCAAAACAGCCGTGCCATTCATCCACCTTAATTCACAATGGACCTCAGCGCCACTTGGGTGATCATGGGGAGAGAGAAGCCGCCAGGCCACGTGAATGACGGCATGCATCACGTGTGCTGTGTTGTGCTGTCTGTGTACTGTGTCGTCCTGCGGTCGATGTGGTGCAGATGGTTGCGTTGCGTCTGAGGGAGCAGCTGCTGCCGCAGCCTGAGTTCACTCCCGGACTCATAGGCATCCTCAAGATGAACCAGACTCAGGCAAGTAGCCGACTCACACACCCACTGCTTCACTCAGACACTCATTGCTCATAGCTTGTTTGCTTGTACTGCCTGTTGGGTGTCTGTCTGTGTGGTGTGTGCAGGTCAACAAGGCCATCGGACGATTCTCACTGGTGGACACCGCTGAGCTGACAACACAGGTGTGCTGTTTGCTGCAAAGCAGACAGACAGACAGACAGACAGACAGCCGCACACCAACCGGCACATTGGGTCGTGTCTTGGCTGTGGCGCTTCTTCGTCAGATGGTCACCGACGTGAACCGTCAGCTTGCGGCTGCGTCGGACCACCTGGCCCAGCTGGCACACACCATCGAGACCACCATCGCGCAGACAACACATGACGGTGAGCCTGCACACACACACGTCAAGCAAGATCGAGCACACACCTGCGACACACGGCTTTCTCTCTCTCTCTCTCTCTGTGTGTGTGTGTGTGTGTGGTTGTCAGGTGAGGACAATACCGACTCTGCCACACAGAACAACACGACCGGCGGCCACGCACAGGTGTGTGACCCCACACACACAAACGGACTGACTACGCCATGTGCACCGCTTCCGTGTGTGTCTGTATGTGTGTCATCAGGCCCCACTGTTGCATCTCTACAACATCCCCGCCGAGCTCCTGGGCACCGTCATCGCAGCATCTGACCTCATCACCATCGCCCACCTCAAGTCGACAGCCCGACCCATCAGAGATGCTGTGCGCCCCATCGCCCGCAGCCTTCGGCTGCCGAAGGCCATCGAGCGGGCGGGGGTGAGTGGTGTGGTGCACTTCGACGATCAGCTGGGCCACAGCGATGTGATGAAGGCCATGTGGATGATGGAGGAGGGGGGCGAGGGCGGCTGGCGGGAGGCGGGCGGGACGCTCAGACTCGCCGAGCATGGCGGCTATTGTCAGCTGCCGCTCACTGTGGGTGCTGCAGACCTGCAGACACACGCCACCAAGGCGGTAAGCACGACACACAGAAGAGGCAATGGGTGAGCTGCTGGATGGGTGTTTGGGTGCAGGATTTCTTGGCGCTGCCTCGTGTGTTTGCGCAGTGGATGCTCGTCGGCCGCTATGTGGCCCTCCGGCGCCCCAATGGCTAGCAAGACGGCACACTCGAGCTGTTCCGCAACAACAACAACGAGATCAGGGTCATCCGCAACGAGCCCGGCTTCGCCCTCACCATCAACCCGCCCCTCCCCCTCCCCACCGGCCGCCCCGTCCATCCCCTCTCGCAGCACCCCTTCCAGAAGCACGCCAAGCCACACGACCCGCCCATCGGCAGCCGCATTGGGCGGCATCATGGTGTGGGCTGGGCGACACTTGGCGTCAATGATGGAAATGTTTTCGCATCGGCGAGTTCCATGCTGAAGCAGCTGCTCCTGCATCACCGGAGGCTGGCTGTGGGCGGTGTCATCCTCTCGCCAACGGTGGTCGTAGACCGGTACGTGGATGGACGGCCCACCACGACAAATGAGCCATGCTGTGTATCGTGCGGTCATGTATGTGCCAGGGCTGCCCGAGGTGGCCACCTGGACCGCATCATCACCCAATCGCCACATACGCCCCTCGACGGATGCTCGGATGTGACGGCACTTGAGACGGCCACTGGGAGCTACTTGTGGTATTGTCCGCATGCAGTACGCGTCAAAATCCGAACCAGCGAGGCTCCAGCAGCAGGTGTGGCCCACGATGCGCCCTTTGGGCATCGGTTCCCACTGACGGCCGCCAAGGTGCGTCCTATCTCGGTTCCATCGGCCCCATCGTGTTGGACGGGAAGGCACCATAGACACGACCATCGATCGACACACCAAGGTCAGAGCCGCACACTATGACGACGCTGAGACCTGATGTGTCTGCCTGTGTGTGTGTGTGATGTTGCGTGTCTTGGTGTGCACTATGTAGGGTGGCTTGTTGCTTGGATGCGGTGAAGGAAGGGCCCTATTACCTGGCTCACCTGGACCTTATATCAGTCACATTGCGCATGTGGACGTGTCATGCAATGCGTTGAATCTCATGGATGGACAAAGGTCATGTAAATACCCAGACATCTATCCACCATCGACGAAGGTCTCAAATGGACAGACGGACCACACACCTATCTCCCTCGCACAACATAAGATGCGATATCCCTCATCCTGAAGTGCCCTCCCTCCACGTGGCAGTACGTTGCTGCCGCCCAACACCACAGCCTTCGCACTCAACCCGCACAGAGACTCGAATCGACAGACATCGATACAGGTGGGCTTTGGGCTTGGCCTGCCATACCTAAAGCATTACTTTTCGTATCTTTGTATCTACTGTCTCAGCTGTCGTGTGCGGCCAGTCGCTCTGCACACACACGCACACAAAAAGAGGGAGAAGCAAAGCGAGACACAGATGTGGATGGCTGAACTGAAGAGGTACGTGGGCTTACTCACCGTGGTGCCGTCGGCCGATAGCACACTCGACTTGAAACAATCCTGCTGGGCTGAGAGCGTCGCTGATGTGAGAAAAGAGTCCACAAATATAAAATGCAGGCAGCAATTGACCATGCCACGCCAAAACGTCATGCCACTCCAGTATCCCAGTGGCCGTGACTGCTCACGTCTCGCCTCCCGATCCGTCAGCAGTCAAGCAGCTGCTGAGTAGTGGGATGCAGTCTGCCGGGCAAGGCAAGGCAAGCCGAGTCGACGTCTGGCGAGAGACATGAGTGGCGTAAGCGAGTGACCCGCTCGGCCCTAGTTGTTGCTGTGATGCTCTCAGGCGCGTCGGCAGTCGATGGCAGCCTGTTTGGCGTCCTGGTTGCCCATTCGCCGCACATAGAACGCCTTGATCTTCTTCATGAGGCCCCCCGAAAAGTGGGACCCACGCGTTGTCTCTGGGATTGTAGTGCACGCCCCTGACACCGCTCAGGTGCTGGACCAGGTTCCGCATCTATGCCCGTCCGCCCGGTGTCCTCCATCTCTCTCCGATGGCACTCAGAAGGAGGACATACACGCATAGACGCATACACACACACACACACACACACGAGGGGGTGGTCAATCGATCAACGGATGGATGGATTTGTGTGTGAGGGGGGTGTGTGTGTGTGTGTGAGGTGTGTGTACCTCGGCTTTGGCGAGCCCGTGAGATTGCACCTCTCAGCTCGCCAGCAGACACCACATCACGCGTCGAATGACAGGGCGAGCAGCCAGCAGAGGCCACATTACGTCACGCATCGGCAAACAGACGGATGAAAGGGTGGGCAGGCAGGCAGATATAGGGTGGAGTCAGACAAGGCAGCCAGAGTTATGTGTATGTGTTTCTTGTATGAATGTACTGTGTCAGGGCAGCCGCAGAGCAGCTGCTACGGGCGAAAAATCGGGCGAGTGAATGCACTCGAGGCTGCCATTGCCCACAGGCAGACTAAAGACCTTCCATAGCCTGTCTGTGTGCAATGGCAGCCTGTTTCGCTCCCTCGTAACAAAACTGGAGGACAGGGAAGGCTTTCGTCTTCTTCATTCGGCCTTTCTCCAAAGTCGCGACCCAGCTGTTGTCCTTCTGGTTGAAGTGGACACCCCTTACACCGCTCTTGTGCTCAGAATGCTTGGCTACGCCTGTCTGTGCGATGCGGTCCATCCGTCGTCGATGCTCCTCAGCCAATGCCTGGCAGAAAGCGGACACAAGGGTGGGTGATGCACCCATTTGGTGTTCGGTTGTGTTGTCCTTTGTGTGTGTACCTTGGCCTTCGGAAAGCCGTGCTCTTTGACGTTGAACCGCTTGAACTTTCGCAGCTGCTTGTGGCCCTCCCTCTCGTACCATGAAGCGACCCACGCCTGCACGTCTCCACGCCAATAGACACCATTGACCTTTGACGTGGGCACCTCTGAGAACATACACACAGACAGACAGACCAATATGTCCCTCTTTCACATGATCAGCTTCGAATTCACCGAGCTGCTGTTGGTGTGGGCGGCCTTCAGCAGCGGCCTTCTTGGGCACCGGTCGCTTGTTCTTGGGATCGCCTTCCTTCTTGACTATTGCCTTCTTGACCGACTCGCCGGACGTCTTCTTCGATTGACGCTTGTGTTGGTGGGCGGCAGGTCCGTTATGGTCGTCACCGTGCTCGTGACCTGAACAAGAGGAGCCACAGGTCGATTCGTTCGTTCATTCATTCATTCGTCTGTCTGTATGTGAGGTGCTTCGTGTGGGCGTGTCGCGGGTGCTTACTGTCCAAGTACTTTTGGTCCTTGGGGATGACTGACGGCGTGGGTGCTGGCTTGTGGCACAACAGTACCACCTCATCTGCATGTAATGGCACACAGGACAGGCATCCATCCGACTGCACCGAGTGTGTGGGCAGAATGGTTAACGGATCCTCTCCCTGTCCTCCTATCGCGCCTTCCGTGGCTGCAACTTCATCGCGCGCCTCAACAGACTTCACAGGCTCGTGGGCGCAGGACACACAACCCTCTATCAGGTGGGCGTCTTCTCGCGGGTCTCCTTTGGCTTTTTGGCGGCCTTCTTGCGGGCACCTCTCTTCTTGGAAGTTGACTACTACTATAGACCTTCTTCAACATCTGCTTTTGCTTGAGGCAACCCAGGAATGGAACACACAAAGCACTGCAGCGGTCAGCGTCGTCGTCGAGGTGGAAGAGGGGCTAGAAGGGAGATCGATGGGAGGTTGAGGGAGGGCGGCTCGAGAAAACGGCTGAAGGGAGGCTCTGTAAATCACTGAATCATAAATCACGCCGTCTCGGCTAGAATTCTCGACACCCATCCAATTCACTCAGAAGGCTCTGACGCCACATTCTATTTGTCAAATTGACCACAGCCAACTTGTCGTGTGGTAATTCAAGTCAGCTGAAAGCCTACAAGGATGATGGTGCATATATATACAGCGTGTCCAATCTTATGAACGCAACATGTCTGTCATACGCACAGGCAAACAGGCGGCGGGGTCATTGCGTGTGTGGACATAGCATGTGTTGAATGTCATGGTGGGGTCAGGTCCTACAAATACCCATACATCTATCCACCATCGACGAAGCTTACACAAGCGAATGCCTCCCACCATCCGATGGACAAACAAACAGACCAGCTCACTCATTTTCTCCCTCATACGCAACCTCCCCCTCGCCGCCCACCATCCTCTTCTTCTCGAGCATTCGCGAGCACTGCCTTACTGACTGACTGCAGGCATCTTGCGATCAGCCGTCGGTTCATCATCTCCTTACGATGCCTTCCTTGGCTGTCGGCCCCGTCTGTGCGGCTGGCGGTGGGGGGAGGGGGTAGGACCCTGACGGCTGAGTGCTGAGGGTCTCCTCCGGCTGCCCGCCGAACAGCGGCCGTAAGTACTCCCTGTCCAATGCTGACCACCTGCACACACAACACGACAGACTCCGTGTGGCTGTCTTTTTCGGACGGTGTGATTGAAGCCACCATTTGGCGAGTCCCTTCTTTCTTGGCTCCGCGGCTGGCTGTGCCGGCTCTGCATTCTCCCTCGCATCGTGGCTCACGCGCCGGGAAGGAGACAAGGGCAAGCTCTCGTACCTGCAAAGAAAGGCAGACAAGGGACACATCCATCCATGCGTGTCTCGGTGTGTGTCGTTCCCTCCTTCCCGCCCTCCCTCCCTCCCTGCCTGCCTGCCTGCCCCACCTGCTGCTGGGGGACTCTCCGGGATCAAGTCGAGCATGTGCCCCGCCGCCAGCCCGGTCGGCCGAGCGGCCCTCCACAGCAGCTGATGGTGCTCCGTCCAGGAACGGCTGCTTCAGAGGGAGGGCGTCGGCATCCTGAAGGAGGTAAGGTAAACACATGCCGTATATTCTGGAGAGTTGGTGAATCCATGGAAATACGGCCCTCTCTCTCTGTATGTGTACCTTTGCAATGCCATCAGTGGCTTTGAGTAACCTGAGGGCGAGTGGGGTGAGGCCATCAAGAAGCAGCACAGACAGCACAGACACACCTGACGGGAGTGAGAAACGCATCCAACACAGGGGAGAAATGAATGCACGACCGTCTGTACTTGCTGTCTGTGCCCATCCTTACCGACGACGGTGGTGTTGAGTAGCCGGTCAGAGTCCGCCCGCATGTCAAGAGGTGGCGTGCGAGCAAGGATCAGAGCGTATGCCACGGTCCCTGCACATACACAGATGGGTGTCACTCCATGGATGCCTGTGTCGTGTGAGCTGACCCCTGATGCCCCCGGTGAGTGCGAGTAGGAGCAGCTCCTTCCCCTTTGGTTCGCTCATGAGTGCCTCGGGGGAGCAGCAGCGGATGAACAGACGATCACACACATACACGATGCCTGCCAACAATACAGACACAGTGAACGAGCCGCATTCTCTCCTCCTGACGCATCGGTGTACCTGCGATAGTGTACAGGATGGCGAATCTTAGGGCGATGACAAGGAGGAAGAGCACGAGTATGAAGGGTATCGACAAGGCCCCCGGCCGCCGCCACGCGGCCACCAACGCGAAACCAAACGAACCGAACACCATCGCCTCACCAAAATAACTGCAGAGTGAACAGACGACACGCATGTGACTACACAGTTTGATGTGACTGATGTGATGTGCCTTACCTAGCGACTTTGGTGGCTTCTGTGGCGACTACCCGGCCCTCCTGAGACAGACTATGCCTACAAACACCACATCAATGCGTGCAGCAACGTAATGCGGCCCTCCATGCTGTTCTCTTGGTCGGCTGACCATGCATAGTTGGCCATGGTGAGTGCGGTGCACATGAGTGTGAGCAGGGGGGAGAACTGCAGGTAATCCGCGACCACATAGCCCAGGTACGCCCATATGAACAGCAGCGCCACAGAACGGCTCGGATAGCGATACAACAAATACGAATACGGCGAATCGGAAAGCTGCACACCACAGAGGCAGAGAGACAGCACGCATGAGCGCATACGCCCCCCAGTGAAATGCAATGCACGCTACGCCGCTTGACCTGATTGTAAACAAACGATATGGTGAGGCCAAACAGGAAGCCCGTCGACGCCGACGTGATGAGGAAGTAGAGCACCTTGAAGCCCACCAGACCCATGGGGGGCCACTGGGAGGGCTCAGGAGGCGGCTCAGCAGCCACAGCACATGACAGCAGGATGGCGACTATGTTGTTCAACAGACCCTCTGCACAGCCGTCCATCCATCCATCCATCCATGTATCGAACGGCGGTGGGTGCCTCATCTCTCTTGCCTCAGGTACCTCCGATGAGCAGTGCCCTCAGCTTCGGGAAGCGGTCGGCGGGGAACTGACACATGCCAGGCGTGCACTGCACATCAACACAAACACACAGACAGAAGAACACCAATATAGCACACACGCACCTCTCTCTGCCTTCACTCCGTCAGCGCTATTCTGACCTCCACGGCCACCAGTGCGGCTGCAAGCGAGATGCCCTGGTACACTGACGCGTTGATGGGCTGCCCGTCGAGAGTCGTGAAGTGGGAAAAAAGGCTGTTGATGACCAGCATGAGGGCGGCGAAAAAGATGAGAGATGCCACGATACCGAAGTGCATGATGTACCGGCCAGCCGCCATCAGACTTTCCCTGCATGCATCGGCCCAGCCAGGGACAGACAAATGTGAGTGGACAGACAGCACAGCATCCACCCACACTCTCCCACGCCATGCTGACCCTGTCGTGTTGAATCCCATGTTGAAGATGATCGGAGGCAGCAGGTATGCGTACAGGTCGGCGAACTTGACAGCCGACTCCTGCTCGTACGCCACGTGGAGAATGATGCCCATGAAGATGCCTACACGAAGCCGCGCACACCCATTGCACCACCGCCTGTCTGGCTGGCTGGCCGTGAGTGCATGTGTGTACCAAGGATGATGGCCATCCCGGGGCCTTGCAGGTATTTGTGCTTCATCCTCTCAAGCCTGCCCACAACATACACATGTTATGACACACACCGGGTTTCTCTCGTTGCTCATGACTCACCAATGTGATAAGCAGAGATAGACCAGAAGGATAAGCACATAGAAGAAAGCTGCACACATACGCAGAGATCCCACGCATGATCAGCCGTGATGCCCCATCTGACTGTTTGCTGCCTTACTCGAGAGGTCAAACACATGCCGGTCAAATGTTTGCTGCATGCTTGATCTATGGTGGGTAGCAATAGGCAAGTCGATTCACCACAAGCTGATTGACAGATCTGTTCTGAAGCGATGTCGCCAATTTGTGCGAGCTCATTCCGAGTGCTAGCTAAGCTCGCGAGCGCCGTGCCGTTCTCTGTTTCTCCTCCCCTCTCCTCTCGTCCCGTCAGCCTCCGCTGCGTGCTCTGTGCCTTCTCCACGGATTGAGTCGGGTCTTGCCGCAATTTCGGCACGGTAGAAAGAGGCCCCAATCGAGCGCGCAACAGGCTGAATGTGTCTGTTGACTGCCCACTTTGTGTTCCTATGCAGGTAGGCCTGGAGAGCATTGCGCGAGGCCCTCTTCCCAGTTCTTTCCAATGGCGATGAATGCCAGCCTGATTGCGAATATGGATCCCGATGTCAGTGTGTGCAGCAGAATTGACTGGACCAGGCGGTACTACAAGCACAGGGAGGCCCTCGGCGCCATCCGTCCCTCTGTCGACAACACGTGCCCCAAAACACTGGAAATCGGCCTGCATGAGGTGGCGGGGCGGGCGAGGGCCTTTCGTGAGCACTGCAGACAAGCCGAGATCAACAAGGAGAATCGCAAGCTGGTGGAGAGGCTATTCGAGATCAGCCGACAGTCACACTCCAAGCAGATGACCCTCCGCAAAGGTCGTGCCTCGCCGACAACCGACAGCACGGCCGGCTCCCCGCCGCCTGCCAGTGACACGAACCCGCCGGAGGGCCAGCGGGAGGGCGACAGTCCCCCTCCCCCCTCCCTCCCGCCCCCCGTGTCGCCCATGACGGCATCCAAGCTGGAGTCGCTCCGCACTTTGCACGAAGGCTACCGACGGAAGAAGCAGGCGGCCATCAACGCTGAGAACGAGGCCCTTGTGCGCCGCATCGTCGGCAGCAAACCCACATTCGACATCAGGGGCCTTGAGAAGGACTACCAGATGTCGCGCAAGTACAGGGACATGCTCATGAAGATGCACGGCAAACAGCGGCTGGGCAAGCTGCCGCCCCTGGTGCAATCGAGGAGGTCCCATGCTCTGGGTCGCCCGCAGCCTGCGAGTGCTGATGAGGCCATGACAAGAGGGATGGCTGAAGATGCTGGTGAGGAGGAGGTGGAGGAGGCGAGACGAAGGAGCAGCTCCGTGAGCGAGACAGCCAAGGATGGGACGGTAGGAAGCGGGGTCGGCAAATGGAACGACTCTCATGTGGTCCCACATACCCAGACCTACGCGTTCTGGCTGCCTGTCTTTTGTGTGTGTGAAGTTGCTGCCTACGGTGCGACATCAGCCACGGGCGAGTGTTTTCTACTACGCAGGTGTCCATGCCCCTCCTCAGCCTGGGTCCCTCCTCGACACGGCCAAAGGGGGAACACGTGGGGCACCTGCAGCCAAACAAAAGATGACGGCACAGAAGCCCAAGGCCGCCGCAGGCAGGGGCAAAGCACCACCACCACCGTCAGGCAGCTCTCTCAAGGCCACACAGAAGGAGGGCCTGCGGGCGACCGCCAGGACGCCTCAGAAGGCAGAGAAGCTCAACTGGACACAGAAAGATGAAGAGACGCAGAAGAGAGGGTATGGGGCACCACACACACGCACTCAAGAGACATGAAGACAGTACAGGGCTAATGCCCCTTTCATTGCAGGTGGGTGGCCGGCGGCGGGCCAGCACGTAAGGCGCCCCCTGCCCCTCCTCAGGAACCACCTGACGAGTCCCTCGACGCGAAAGCCAAAGTGGTGCATCGCGGCGACCCCCACGCTACTCCCGTGGCTGTTGGCGAGGGGGCAAGTGAGAGCGATCTGCAGGAGGCGGTCGACGAGGCCAATCGCATGCCAAAGAAGAAAACCGAAGAGGTCCTCCTGGCCGCAGTCAAGGACGAGGAGGCGGCGAAGGTGTCGGAGGAACAAATCGACGACACCAAAGTCGCGGGTACCAAGGGAGGGAGGGAGGGAGGGAGACATGTCATGGCTCTCGGGAGGGGAGAAGACACACATTTCTCGTCTGCTGTTCAGACGTGCTGGAGGCTGAGATCAACGAGGAGGAGCCGCCAGAGGTGACAGAGGTGACTGAGGTGAAAGAGGAGGTGACTGAGGTGAAAGAGGAGATGACTGAGGTGAAAGAGGAGGTCAAGGAAGAGGTCAGAGAGGAGGTCATCGACGTCACCAAGGAAGAAGAAACGGCGGTCACAGATGAAGCAAGCAATGAGGAGACGCCAGAGGCAGAGGAGCAGGTGCCCGAAGAGACCAAGGAGGAAGAGAGCAAAGAAAAGCAGGGGCAGCAGCAGCAGCTGGAGCAGCAGCAGGAAGTCGAGGACCCCTATGCAGCTGATAAGTTCGAAGAGGCATAACCTACCTAGCGGTGGGGAAAGGGAGGGAGGGAGGGAGGACCGATCGCTTTGTTGTTGGTTGAGATTTGTCTCAACGTGTGGCGTGCGTGGGCGCGTTTCATTGTATTGGATCTGTTATGCATGGTCTGCAGGAATAATGGCTGTCCGATGAACACAGCCACAGCTACACACACATTGAAGGTGCTCAAATCCACGGGCTGCCCAAAAAAGGGTGCAGCTCAACCGCAAAGCAGCAGCACATGTCCACACGCTCACATGCACACATGCACCGGCCCCTCATAAATCATCGCCGTAAGGCAAGAGGGAGACTGGCGATTACACTCACGTGCAGTGCACGGACCCAGGAATCGATGAATCGCTTGAGCAAAACGTAGGCCACCTGTGTGTATGGATGTGTTCTCTGCGCCACACACAGATGGCCCCCTGGCAGCAGCAGAAAGCCGCCACATCGGACGCCATTAAGGCCCATGACCAGCTCTCCGCCTCTCGACAGAGCAGCTCTGGTGGCTGACGCTGACGAGAGCTGCACTGTCGACGCGTCACACCATACACGATGCCAGCGGCCACCACCGGTAAAGCACCAGATCAGATGATCGATCACACACCATCGAGCCACAGGTCCAGGCCGCCCTTCCCTTTGGGCACGAGCATCGGGCAGTTGGGCTGGTTCCAGCTCTCGAAGTAGCCGGCAATCGACGCGGAAATGTCGGTCGTCAGGCGGAAGCCATCGAGCTGAAAACCACACACACACACGCTATTGGAAGTTGTGTGATACGTTGGTGCGGGTGTGGTGTGTGCGTACCTGCCACAGTCTTTGGATGTAGCTCTTGATGTTGGGGTGATCAGATATCCTGCGATGGGTCAGCTTGTACCTGAACCACACACAGAGTCGCACAAGGAAGGAGTGACCACAGGCAGAACGAGCAGGGTCTCTTCGTGAGTGTCTTGCGCACAGTACAGTGTGTAGTAGATGGGGTCGAATCGGATGAGGTGCACGTAGGCATGGATGTCGGCCACCGTCAACTTGTCGCCCATCACAAAGGTGCGGCCGTCACCGAGACAATCGTCCAGCTTGGCCAGATAACCAAACACCTGCAGACAGGGACAGAGATAGAGACAGACACACGCACAGAAAAGGCTCGTGCGGCCCCGTTTGCCTCTGCGTCTGGCCTTCACCTGATCGTTGAGCTCGTTGAAGCGTGTCTGGTCTTTTGTGAAGCCGCTCTGGTAGAGAGGCTTGACGAACTCGGCCCCATACTTGTCGCAGAAATCATCAATCGCCGCTCTCTCGGCCACCGGATACAGATCCAGCTCTGGGTGCTTGCACGCCTTGATGTGGTTGAGCTTGTCGCTGCTGAAGAAGCGGGCGATCTCGGCACTTTCGGTGTTGACGATCTTTTTGCTGTGGGTGTCGAAGAGCACGGGGATGGACGCGCGGCCGCTGAAGCTGGGGGTGGTCATCTTGTAGAGATCTGGCACGTTGTTGGCTTCTGCCACTGGGTTGGGCTCGCCGCGCTGGTCCGCTTGGGTGGAGTGGAAATATGTGTCGTCCAGCCGCCAGCCCGCCTCCACCTGCGCAGAGTTGACCTGCGTCAGCCCGATGACGTCTTCGAGACCCTTCAACTTGCGGGCGATCTCCGCCTGCATCACACAAAGTGGAGCAGAATGAGGCATCTCGACACTGCAAATGCCCGTGTGCTGTGCTGCGCTGTGCTGTGTGCCCGCGGTGATGGCTGACCCGATGCGCGAAAGGACATATCTTCCCGACGAACAGATGGTAGCGCTTCGACTCGCCCTCGTTGACAGGGAATCGGTCGGTACCCAACACGCCGGTGCTGTGCACATCCGTGACATAGCACAGCTCCTCCTCGTCCGTGCCTGCCTTGAGCTTCTTGGCTGCGGGCTCCACGCCATTGGACGCCACGGTAGCCATGGTTGAGTGAGAGAAGAAACAAGCTTGTTGATGCCGGATCTTGATGGATCTGCAAAGTCGACGGTGAAAGAGCATGCAAACGCTCCTTTCCAGGGAAAGGAGCCAGACCGCTGCAAAGCTCAGCTCGCAGAGGAGCGAAAGCCAAAAAAAGGCAACAAATCTGGCAGCCAAATGAGGGGCTACGGCCGCGCAAGACCGTTCTTTCCTCCGCCAGGATCCCAAGAGGACACCGCCGAGTCGTCCGAGATGGATGCACAACAACACACACAGCCAGCGGTTCCGCCTCGGTCGCTGCCGCCGGCGCCAGGGCGCGTGACTGGATGGAATCCCCCTCCTCGAGTCGATGCAGCGCAGCCCGGCCCGTCTCCCGTCAGCATGCGGCAGTCGCTGTCGATGTGTGAGGGCGGTTCAGACAACCATCTCAATGAGCTGATCAGGACCAAGCTGGCTGTGGCAGGCATGCAGGAGCAGAAACTCAGACAGGTCAGTAGATAGATGTCGGCCAACGAACAGACGGCACGCACCTATCCCACGGCTGCCGTGTGATTGTGTATGTGTGTGTGTGTCCTTCATCGATGTAGGAGAAGGATATGCAGGAGATGTCGTCGGATATCGTCAAGCTGGCGAATGAGAAGGTTTCACTGGCGCAGGAGCTGGAGGACGCCAGGGAGCAGAACGAGAGGTGGGGCGACGCTTACCGGAGGGTCCTCCACGAGAAGAAGATCAACGAGGAGGTCTTTCTGGACGAGATACAGACTCTCAGGGCGCAGATCGCCAGCATGGAGCCTGCCGCCACACCCACATCCAGCAGGCATCGCGTCGAGTCCGGCGATGCTGACAAGGACGGCGGGGTGAGCCGCAGCAGCAGCGTCGAGGGCACTCGAGCACATGATACCCAGAGAAAGGTCAGCGGCGCCAAGGACAAGTCGTACTTGAGCTTTGGGGCGCTCTACAAGGGAGGCCGCGGCTATGGCTTTTTCGGAGCCGGTGCTGACGATGGCGACAGCGGGACGATCCTCGACGCAGGGGTGGGTAGTTTGGTGGGTGAAAGGAAGAGGGATACGGCTGATCGCGTGACCATGGATTCCGTCTGTCGTCTTGTGCTGTCGTGTATGCAGGAATCTGTGGTCGATGACACAGACGAGCTGCTCGCCCTGACGGGCCGCAAGTACCGCAAGGACCACCACCTCCATCTCATGCCCACCATGCCCGCACCCCCACCTCCACCTCCAGCCCCCAAGCCGCCTGAGACCGACTCGCCACTCATCGCCATCCCTCCCGGCGACACGGCGGCACCGGCGGCCCCCCAATCCCCTTCACCGCCCCCTGCATCCGATGGCCCGGCTGCGGCAGCCGAGGGCGAGAGGCAGGATGAGGGGGCCATGTCGTCTGTGTGGACGAGCGCCATGACTGCCATGGGGATGCCTGCGTCTGACATCGGCCGGGCCATGATGCAGGGACACTCGTGGAAGTCTTTCTTCAAAGGAGGAGGAAAGGTGCGTGAGAGGGGGAAACAGACAGGACAGGACAGAACGAATGGAATGGATGCCCGCTCTCATGAGTGTCTGTTTGGCCGGTGTTGTTGCTTGTCGTCAGAATCGGCCCAGGACGATGGGGCCCATGGAGGAGGTCGATGTGTGGGTGGAGAAGATCCTTCCCGAGTTCGACGCCTACCGCCACGAGAACCCCAAGCTCTTCGCCTCCCTCATCCGCAAGGGCCTCCCGCAGGAGATCCGGGGCGAGGTGTGGAAGAAGTGCATCGGCAACAAGCTGCAGATCACACCCACGCTCTACCGCATCCTCCTGGGGCGTGTCGAGAAGGTCCGCGACTTCATGATGAAGGTATCCAAGCGATACCGAGACAA
This sequence comes from Vitrella brassicaformis, assembly GCA_001179505.1. Classification (NCBI taxonomy): domain Eukaryota; family Vitrellaceae; genus Vitrella; species Vitrella brassicaformis. The sequence continues at coordinate 70,119 of CDMY01000410.1, read as the reverse complement.
AATCAACGAAACGGTCAACGCGGCATCAAGACAGCAGCAGCAAGAGGAGGACAGAAGCGAAGAGACCGAGGCGGCAGCCGAGGCGGCAGGGGCCAGCAGAGAGGACGAGATCGTCCCTGACCCCTCTGCCACGGCAGTGGGGAGCCAGACGGGCGGCGTGCGGCCCGACCACAGCTGTGTCTTCTACGAGAGCGAGATCCTCTCGTCCTTTGAGATGATCGGCATGGACCTCAACCGCACACTCCCGCGGCTGGGCGTCTTCCGCAAACAGTCACAGACAGACACCGATGCAGCTGAGGCGGCAGGCAGCACACCCACCCCTGAACCGCCCGACGATCAGGGCGCGGGAGACGGGTCCATGACCATCACGGTCCAGCAAGACGAGAGCGACTCGGCCTCCCCCTCCTCTCTCAGTCCGTCTGACGACCCCTCACCCCACTCGGCCGCATCGCCAGCCGCTAGTTCACAGTCGAGAGAGCAGCAGGGGGCGAGAGGCAGGCGGGGCCGCATGCGCAACAGGGGCGTGGCTCGGGTGGGTGAGCATGGTGTCGAGATGACCGAAATGGACACGAGGGGCGATGAGGAGAGGGACAAGGTGCGGCCGCCCGAGAGGGCAAAGCGTGTGGGGGTGGCATATGGCGACCCCGGCCATCCCGGCGTGCAGCCGCTGCCCTTTGCTGTGCCGCATGACGGCGTGTTGCACGAGCACCTGAGGACGGTGCTGGAGACGTATGTGCTGTGGCGGCCTGACCTGGGGTACGTGCAGGGGATGGCCTACCTAGCTGCCATGCTGCTGCTGCACATGGACGAGTACTCGGCCTTCGTGTGCTTCGCCAACCTCATGGTCAGTATAGGAAGGGCATAGGGGGGAACGCCTGTCTGCATGACACCCCATCTGTGTGTTTGGGTGTGTGCGTGTCTATGTGTGTGTATCTCCAGCTGCGTCGGTCTCTGCACGCCTTCTACACGTTCGACATGTCGATTGTGGACGTGTACTTCCGCACCTTCGACCACCTGATGAAGGAGCGGCTGCCGTGGGTGGCCATGAAGCTGCACCAGTGCGGCCTCAACTCGGACATGTTTCTCGTCGAGTGGCTCTACACCCTCTTCACAAGGTGCGTGGGTGGGGAGGTGCGCAGAGGCAGCGAAAACCGGCCAGGATGGACACCCTCTTGTGTGTTTTATGGGTGTCAGGTCGTTGCCATTCGCTTTAGTTGCGCGTGTGTGGGACAGCTTTCTTGCTGAGGGCGACACGATTCTCTACCAGGTGAGAAACGAGAGGAACGAATCGCTGCCACGCTGCCGCATGGGAGGTATATCCGTGTCTTCGTCTCTGCCTGCGTGGATGTGCAGACAGCTTTGGGCCTGCTGTGTTACTTCAGCGACGCTCTGGAGAAAGGCAGCCACGACCAGTGCATGGAGCTGCTGTCGTCCTCCTCGGCGAGGCACTACCAGGAAATCGACGTGAGCAACACGATGGACGAGGAGGAAAGACGCACACACACACACACATGCACGTGTGGTTTGTTGGTTGTTTTGGTGTGTCAGTTGGTTCGTTTCCAGGAGTGTGTGGCATCGCTTAAGATCACTAGACAGAAGGTGGAGGACGCCATGCGGCACGTCAAGCGAGAGCTGGAGAAACCGAAGACCCACTCACAAACACACCCACCTACTCCTGACCCCCCCGAGGGCCACCCATCGCTCGACGCGCAGCCCATGGCATCCCCCAGCAGCGACAAAGGCCCTGCTGACGCCATCCCCGTGTCCATTCCCAAGCCAGACTCAGCCCCGTCAACGCACCATAACGTCCGCACGCCCCCACAGACTGGCCGCATCGCCGCCAATCTCGTCAAGGAGACCGACCCACACCCACAGGCCTATCGCGTGAGCGTGGCGCACAAGCCTTCAAGTGGGTCTGGGAAGGACAAGCGGGGCGGCGGGATGGGCATACTTGGTGGGGGCGGCAAGGGCGGTGGCGGCGGCGGGCTGGGTGTGTCGTCGTTCAACCCTTTCAAGATGAAGATCAAGAAGAAGAGCAAGCACGAGAGCAGCGACGACCGACACCAGGTGCCGCCGCCGGACGCGCGGACGATCATGCCGATGATGCGCAGAGAGCCCGACGCGCAGGAGGACACGGAGGTCAGCACAATGGCGGGCAATGTGGTGCAGCAGCCTCAGTCAGGAGAAGAGATGGCCAACGTGGCGACAGACGACCTCGAGAGCCGCGAACTTGAGGGAGGGGGAAGTGGTGCTGGTGGTGGCTCTCCTGAGGCCTCGTTAGAGGAGGCCCCTGACAGCCTGACTGCACCCGATATTCACAGCGGTCCGGTTGATGAGAAGTGACGGTGGGAGGGAGGTGCTGTTGAAGAGAAGCAGTGAGGGAGTGAGTGAGGGCATCTCACAGATAAGGCGACGGTCAATGAGGGATTGATTGTTTGTTGGTCAGTCAGTGGATGGCTGGGAGTGTGGCGTGTATCGATGGAGGGAGGGTGTGATCGACAGGGAGCGATGGATGCTGCAACCGTTCATCGCAGACAACACACGGGGCCGAACTGATCCCACAGTCTTGTTCGGCCCCGTGTGTTGTCTGCGATGAACGGTTGCAGCATCCATCAACGCACACTCGCGATCGATTCAGCTTGAATGGATTGATAGACGTTGAAGTGCGGCTGACAGTCAGACAGCCAGGCAGACAGGGCATGTGTGTCGACGCTACTTCGGTATGATGCTCCAGATCTTGGAATAAACTGAAATGATGCGTACGCAAGGCAGAGAGTGTCCACACACACACATATAGGTCTGTCTCGTTCTCCACACGTGCACGAGGAGGCGAGTGAAATATGACTTGATCAACGCGCATCGCCCCATCAGCATTTGGGACTCACCTTCTTGTGCGCCTCTGCGTCTGTTGACGTGCGTGTGTGTGTGTGGCTCCGCTCTCTCTCGGTAGCGCAAGTAGTCGGAAAGCTTAATGTAAGAGCAAGTAGCCGGAAAGCTTAATGTGTCCTCCTGATGTCACAAAGAGTCATGCATACGTATATGTGTATATGTGTATACGTATATGTGTGTATGTACATGAACACATATCAATATGTATTAAACGCACACACGCAACATGCACATAAATAAACTGTGTACGTACGACCTCGCCTATAGCTACACCTGCACTGCATCGTGATCGTCCCAGTGTCACAAAGAGTCATCGAATGCACACACACACACAACAATTTGGCTGACATTGTGCTTGACAGGCATTGTGCTTGACAGGCACATGATAATCAAGTTGAGACACATGTAAAGGTCCGTTGCATGAACACGTCCATTCTCACTCACATCCATGCATCCACAGCGAGCGGCACACCTTGCATCTCTCCCGACTGAACACACACACAATCAAGACACACACAATCAAGACAGCACCTGCGTACCGTGGGTGCGTGTGGAGTGGCTGATGTGGGCTGCAGGTGCCAAAGACAGACGGACGCTGGCACGTCCATAAGACGCTAACAGACACACACACACATCTGCAGGGAGGAAGTGCGTGTGTATGTGCCTTTTTGTGTCTGTGTCAGCTTATCTGTTTCTGGGTCTCATACTCGCGCTCAACCTGCAAAGAGACTCGAATCGAAGGGAGAGGCAAAGGCCTGAGGAGAGACACAGACAGAGAGAGAGAGATAGATAGATAGACAGAGAGAGACATAGGTGTCTACCTGCTCGATGACAGATACCATGAGCGGTGTCTTCTCACCGACCGATCCATCATCTTTCATAATGGTTATCTCAAGCGTACCATTTCTTCCTGTCGTGTGCTGCCTGTCGCTCACCGAAGACTCCAACCAGATCGCCGACCATCTGCAGACGCGCACAGAGAGAGAGAGAGAGAAGCAAAGCGAGACACAGATATGGACGGCTGGACTGTAGAGCCACGTGGGCTTGCTCACCGTGATGCCGTCGGCCGCGTAGCACACTCGCCGTTGAAAGAATCCTGCTGGGCTGAGAGCGTCGCTGGTGTAAGAAAGAGTCCACAAATATAAAATGTAGGCAGCAATTGACCACAACGCCCCAACGTGAAGCCGCTCCAGTATCCTAGTGGCCGTGGCCAGCTCACACCCAGCCGACTCGTCGTGTGGTAATTCAAGTCAGCTGAAAGCCTACAAGGATGATGGTGCATACACATACAGCGTGTCCAATTTTATGAATGCCACACGTTATACGCACAGGTCAGTTCCTAACAGATCTGTTAGGACAGGTGGGAGTGAAAACTGACTGACTGGCTGACTGATTGCTCACTGAACTGGAAAGTCTCTGTGGCTTCCCGGTCGTTGGGGTTCTTGTCGGGATGACACACACGCGCCAAACTCAAGTACTGCTTCCTGCACACACACACGCACACACACAGACATTCATCACGTTGCCGTCTCTGTCAGCCGACAGTCGCATCACCCACCGGATTTGTGCGTATGTCGCGTCGGTCGGCACCTTCAGACGATCATAGTATGCCGCCTCCCTGACAACACGCGGCTCGACTGACGCCCCACCACCATCACCAGAGGGGCGATCGCAAGTGGGTGGCGGCGAGAGGGGAAGACACTCATCCGACCTCAAACTCAGCAACGGCTCAACCTGACCACACACACACAAGACACAGAGACATACACATGCGCAACCGCTCACTTACCGCATCAGTGGGGGGAAGTTGCTCCTGCCGTCCTTCGCCCGACAACAGCGCCTTAGCCGGCTCGATGGGGGAGGCGGCGGACTGGCCCTCCAGACACAAGAAACCCGACGCGCATGCGATGAGCTGACTGGCCCCGTTCTGGCACAAGAGGCCTCTCAGACAGACAGACAGACAGACAGACAGCCAGACAGACAGCCAGACAGACAGCCAGCCAGACAGACAGACAGCCAACAAAGAGACGGGAATGATCCCGACGGCTGTGGTGTGGATGTGTGAATGTCACGTTCTGACCTCGTGTTCCTGGCTCGGTATCTCGTTGTGCTCCTCCTGCTGCGTCCGCCACTCGATGGCCTTGACTGCACCGCTGAACATCACACACACACAGAAACAAACACACACACACACACACACAGAGAGAGAGAGAGAGAGAGATTCAGAGACGGGCATGTCTGTGTGTCGTGTGTGAGGCCTGTAGGAGAGTACCTGTGCGGCCATCGTGGGGCGCATGAGTTGGTGGGTATGGGGCTGACGTCGCTGGGTTGGAGGCCGTGGCGGACGAAGGGCCAAGATCCGCATCGGACGCCACCACCTGACTGAGGACCTCCTGCACACATCCATCCATCCATCCATGATGCCACGCAGACGCACACACACATTATGGGATGGGCTGCTGGTTGTGAGTGAGTGAGTGAGTGGATGAGTGGATGAGTGCCGACCTTTCCATAACGGTCGTAGTGCATGCGACTCTGGTCGCCGCCCAACATGCCACGCGGTGCATTGCGGTTTCTCTAGTCCTTGTCCATCCGCACTGCACAGGCCACCGGGGGCCCACACGCGAGTGATACCAGTCAGGCAGAGAGGCCGATGGCAGCCTGTGGGAGGCTGCCATTGGTGAAGAGGGGCAAAAACAGCGCAGGCTGCTCCAAATCTGCTGAGAAATGGTAAGAAAATCACTGAATGACAAACGTCGTCCCTGTCTCCCGGCGAGAATTCTCGACAAACATTCAAAATTCTTCCTGGCAAGCCTCATTTCAAATTCTTCCCCCTCCCCAACCGCCCAAGGGCTGGACACACGTGATGAGCTGACGGGCGAGCGATGAAGGTGGCAAATTTTAAGGGGCAGAGGGGGAGGGAAGTGAAGGCGATGGATGCGGGGTGAGTGAAGGAGAGGAGGGCGATGGATGGATGGACGAGCCGGATGAGATGGATGGATGGATGAGTCACTCGATCGTCCATCAGTCAATCATTCGATCGATCCATATGGCTGCGGCCATACAATAGCGGCCATAGGTACACACAGTCTGCAGCAGCTATGTGTGTGTAGGTACGGACGTACATTTTGTGCCACAACGCCTCACAAACGACAGACTCGTCAATATCGAGGGCGCCCACAAGTCATAAGTCCCTCCCGGCCCTCACAGTACTCACACGCACCATATTCACGCACACATGCACGCGCAACTCTCTCCCCTCCTCTGTATATGGATGAATCTATCTTTTGTGTGTGTATGCTGCTTGTGTCAACAAAGTCGGACTGCCTCTCCTCTCTTGCTCGCTGACCGACACACTGCGACACTCCCGACTCACTCACTCGCCAAAAACGCTCACATGGATGGACTCCGTAGGTGCTTCAAAAAGGAGAGGAGACAGATGCGATGTGGTGTGGTGTGGTGTGTGGTCTGGTGTGGTGGGTGGGTGGGTGGGTGGGTGGGTGGCCGACTGTCCATCTATCGCGGACACGCAGACAGGTGACGTGCACACACCCCTAGACGTCACGCCAATCAAAAGAGCTCAGTCGGCCCACATGGACGTATGCATGAATGGTGTGTGCATTGATCCGGATGGTATTCCCCAAATGGCCCCCGAGCGAGTACCACTGGCACACAGCGCAGGGCCCCCACACGTGCTCAGTATGCATTGCAGAACAGACCACCCACCGTAATATACACATACACGCCATTATACACACACAGACACGCCGCACACACGCACGTAGGTCTTGTCCGTTCGATCGCCGGGCCTTCAGGTCAGATGCAGAGCTCACTCTGAGGAATTCCCGCCTCAAATAGTTGCTTGATCACCTGAACCACACACAAAGCACACAGCAACAGATGAATGGATAGATCGATCAGCAGAGAGGTCGCTGGGCGCCCCAGTGTTACCTCTCTGATGAGTGTCTTGGTGGTTTTGTTGTGCGTGTCGATGTCGTCTTTGCAGCCGGTGACGTCCGACTGGACGCCGATGAGGTACAGCTTTCCGCCCAGAAAGATGGGCGAGATGTGCAGCAGATTCGTGAAGGTACTCTTGTCGCGACGCTGATTCAAGATCGTCACCTGACATGCGCACACCCAGATAGGCACACAAGCGCAAAAACAGAATATGCAGTATCGAAGCCTTCCCTACTCTCTCTCTGTCTGTCTGTCTGTCTCTGTCACTCACCACGAGGTCCTCATGCATCTGTACAGTTGTGGCGTTTTTGAGTCGGTCGACGTAGTCATGGATCTCTCTTACCGTCTCCGTCGACGTCTGGTCGCACTGTAGCAGCCGGCAATTGACCCCTGCAGGCAGAATCCCCCGCACAGCACATGGGATGATCGATGTCCATGTATTAAGTGTGTGTACCTATCAGCTGCCACGGCTCATAGCCCGTCAACTCGCAGAATCCCTTGCTCACCGCCACCTTGTGTGCAGACACACAAACAACCGGCCGTCATGGTGCATGTTCACGCTGTCCACTGCAGTGCTGCACCCATTCCTCGATCCTCACCATAGGGCAATCTCTCATTGTGAGGTCGCAGAGGACGGTCGAGAAGTGCAGCGACTGGAACCGCTTGGTGGCCTCCTCTATCGCTTGGTCGTCACGCGACCGGCTCGACATCATCATGTGCAGACGCTGCTTGAGCTCCTCAACTGACACACGAAAGTCACAGATGGCCCGCCCATTCCCTCTCCCTGTCATGTGAATGGTCTGTGTTCACCTTGCCCCTCCAGCTCTCTCACGCGGGCCCTCAGCTGCTGGTTCTTCCGCCGCTCCTCGGCCAGAGCAGCCACGACCAGTACGTTCTCGGCCTCACTCACCAGACCACCCATGGGATGCATGCCGAAGATCTCGGGCGGCAAAATGGAGGCCGCAGCGGCAGCTGCTGCTGCTGACGCTGCTGCCTGGGCGCCAGGGGCATGATGATAGGGATGGGCGAGGAAGGGAGGGACGATGTTGCTGGCAATCTTGCCGCATGTGGGGTGCATCTGCTGTGGTGTAGACAGCCTCGGCCGCTTGTTGGTGTTGAGCTTGGGATCTTGGCATGCCTCCTGCTGCTCAGCCTCGTCCGCTTTGTCCTCCTGCAACTCAGTGCCGGGTGCTTCGGTACTTGCCGCAGCGGCTGCAGAAAGAGGAGCCACCTGCGGCTCTCTCATCATGGCTGCCTTTGCCGCTGTTGTTGTGCGCTACCCTTGCCTCGTCGCAAGCTTGAGCTCGCGAATGAGGGCGGTGCCGCCTCATGGTGCGTGGCTCAGGGACCACATCGCTGACCTTTCAGTGCAAATGCACAATCACGCAACCCGGTTGGTTCACCCAGCTGTCAGACTCGCTGGCTGCACACAGGATGATCTATATGTGATGGATCTGTGGCACGCTGCGCTGCCCACTGTCATGCAGGTGACCGGCTTGGCGTCGTTGGGAGTCACGATGCACTGGGCAGCTGGGACACTCGCAAAGCAGTGGTGCTGACAACAGATGGCGACAGTTTCCCCGTCTGGAATTCCACCGAGGTGCTGCTGCCCGCCGCAGGACGTATTCACTACAAGTACGTCGTCTCTGGGGCACGCAATGGGACCGTCTTGTGGGAACCTTTCGATGGTACTCAGTGTCTGACCACACCACATGTCTGTCTGCTGTGATGACTGACATACCACATGTCTGTTGCCATGCCATGTGTGTGTATGTGATGTGATCATTGCCAGGTAATCACGATGTGCAAAGCCTCCCGAAGGGATGCTTCTCTATCCTTGACGAGTTCGGTAAGTGACAGCAGTGACTGACACACGGGCGGCGTGTGTGTCTGTGTGTCATGCATGTGCCTTTGTGTGGCTGTGCTGTGTGCAGGTGTGCTGCCGAGGTTCGTCCTGCTGAGGCCATCAAGCGCCCCTCTACCAAGCAGCTCCCCCAGTCCCGACACCCTCCATGCGTCTGTTCACCAGCTGCCCACATCCATCATCCGGCGACTGTTCACTCTGCTGGACGGCCGCAGCATGTGTCGACTCTGCCGGTGCGGCAGCTGGGTCAGGGATGCCCACATGGAGCCACTGGTGGCCGCAACGGAGTCACATGGCCTGGTTGGCGTCGTCCGGTTCGACAAGTGGCTGGTGGGTCGGCAGCTGAGGGCTGCTTTGAGTGTGGTTGAGGTGGGGCATGGGCCAGGGAATGGGTGGTGGTGGATGAAGCGCGTGTTGGTGCTGGTGGGTCAGTGCCGGTCATGTGAGCTGCCCGTCACTGTCAGCATCGACGCTGCCAGCAACCACCCACACGCGCCATCAAATGACGATGTAAGCAGGCAGAGATACACACTACACTCTCTCTCACACACACGGACACAGACACACGCGTTGTGCTCTCATCTATCTCATTCAGGCCTTCATATGGCTGCTTTGGGTAGTGGCGCAGTCGATACGCAAGGCCCCCAGGCAGCAGCAGATCCCAGCAGCTGCGCCGCGGGCAGTGCCGATGGCCAGCAAGCCGTTGGCCAGCCCCTCCATCTCGACCGTCTCAAGCACCGTCGACGGCAGCCCTGTGAATGCGCATGTGGCCCATCGGCATGAGGGAAGCAACCGGGGAGTGGCGAGGTGCGTCATGAGGGCCGTTCTGCGATACATGCCTCGCACAGGTGGGTGAGGTGAGGGAATGACGGATGGATGGATGGGTATTGTGTGTCGGGATGTGTTGTGTGCGCAGGCGCCTTTTTGGTGCTGACGTGCCCGGCCATCGATGCGGTCGTCTGGTGAGGCCATCCTGACCGTTCAATTCATTACTTTTGTGTAGATAGGCAGACGGCCCGCCCTGGCGGGCTGATTTTGACCGATGGCGTGGCGGCGATGCGCGAGATGCTTCGACGGTGTGTGCGTGTGTGTACTTTATTGGTGACCGTATGTATGTATGTCGTCCGAATGCATCCATCCCTCTAATCTAAAGATCGTGTGTGTCTTATTTGTATGCTGTCTGTGTCTGTGTGTGTGTTTAGTCGGTGTGCAGTGCATGTGTGCCCCTTTCTATATAAGTGCATGTGTGTCTAGTGACTAGGAAGGACGTTTTATACCCATTTAACCAGTGGACGGATCGAACGAGTCCAGCACAGCACCCTCCCTCATCAGCCGTCCGTCCGTCCATGTGTTGTGTGTCCCCCATGCCCCCATCCCGTCCCGTCGTGCTCACAAATACAGCGATGCGGCGAACACAATGCCCCTCCTCAGCTTGGTAACGCCCTCCCGCATCTTGGCCTCCATCTCGTCGTTGCCTGCACACACACATACATACTCCATCCACACACATGCGGACACCCATCAGTGGCTCTGTGTGTGGCGCACCGATGGCCTTGGACGCAGCGGCCAGCTGTCTCAGCAGCTCCTCAAGTCGCCTGGTGATAGAATAGACGGCATGGCAGCGAATCGCCGACGGACAGACCGACAGAGCATCAGACAGGGAGGGAGGGTGGGGCAGTGCGTGCGTGTGTGGAAGTGTCTGACCGCATCCCTCTGATGACGGACCCCTCGAACAGCCCGGTGCCGTCGATGACGTCCTTGAAACTCTCGCCGCGCATCCACCGAAGCACCACAGGCATCAACTAAACACACACACACACACATGTGGACAGACAAAAATGTGGCTTGGCTTGTTCAGCGACAGGGGCTGCGTGTGTTGTTCGCGCGTGTGTCTGTGTGTTCAGACGTTTGGTTTGAATTTCTCGAGGTACTCGTCGACTTTGATGGGCAGCTTGCTCTCGGCCGACACCTCAGCTGTCATCTTGGCCACCTCCTGCAGGCAGGATGGCATCCAGGCCATGCCAGGACACACAGAGTCCCGATGAGCACACGGACGCAGGGCAGGTGGGTGGGGATGGATGGACGGGACGCCCGCCCACCTTGATCTGGTCGAACCCCTTGGCGAGCTCAGGGTGCAGGTCGACATGGTCCTCGATCTTCTCGTCAAAACACAGCGCACTCAACGTCGCCACCATGTGGTCAGCCTGACACACACCACACACACACACACACACACATGACGCGTGTGTCATTCATCCCCCTCTCCCTCCCTCCCTCTCCCTCCCTCCCTCCCTCCCTCTCTCTGTGTGTGCTTATGGACCTCCATAGTCTGGAAAGTGTTCCTGAAGAGCAGCTCTGTGACGACCAGTTCCTCGGTGGTGGTGATCTCGCACGCCACCCGCCCCTTGAGCGTCACGACGCCGTCCTTATCGACGTACTGCAGCCGCTTGAGCACCTTGCGCATGGCCCGAAGGTCGTCCTTCATGACGAGGTACCGGTGGCCCGCCAGCTCCGTCTCGAGGCCGCGGACCTGCTCCTCCCGATCGAGGCGCTCACGGTACCTGCAGAGCAGCCAGCCACATGGACGATGAGTGGGCGCGGCGCGTGTGGTGGGGCTGATGGTGTGTGTGTGTGTGTGTGTGCACTTGTCGAGCAGCTTGTCGAGGAGGGGGTGGTTGTGCAGCGGATGGCTGGCGATGTCGCTCTCGCACTGCTTCAGCTTGCTGAATGAATGGAGACCACACACATGAGTATGTATGTGACGCACGGCCGCCGTCACTGTCCCCCTCCCCCCTCTCAATGCACTTCTCCCTCTCTCACTCACTCAATGGTAGGTTGGAGTGTGATGCCGTCGAGCCCCATCTCGCTGATGGGGTCCAGCAGCGGAGGGGAGCCGTCAAAACGCTCCCGGATCTTCTCCATAGTGATCTTCGCCTAACACACACACACACACACGCACACAAACCAACAGAGAGGATCGATCCCCACGCATAGCACTCCCCCGCACACCCACCGGTCCCCCAACGGACTCACATGAGCTCTGCCCGAGGCCTCTTTGTAGTTGATGTCGCCGAGGTTGGCCCGCATCTTGGCCACGCCGTGGATGCAGCTGTCCGACACGGGCATCACCTCCACCACTCTCTCCTGACCTGCCCGCGCCGGCGTCGGCTTCCGAACCGCACTGACCGTCTGTGTCGACCTGAGGTCGCACTCGAGCAGCACGTCCACGATGAACTCGCCTGAGGATGACTGCTGCTGCTGCTGCTGGTGGTTGCTGCTGCCGCTGCTGTCACGGGCTGCTGCTGCTGCCGTCTTGTGAGGCCTGCGGACGGCGCCGGCAACGATGCCCCAGCCCCAGTCGACGCCGTCCTGGTCGACCACATGCACCATCCGGCCTGACACACAGACAGGGCAGGGGCGGAGGAGTGTGTGTGTGTGTGTGTGTGGGTCGGTGGGTGTGGGGGGTAAGGGGTGATCTTACTTACCTGTCTGCATGTATCTTGATATGTTCTCCGGGAGCATGACGATCGACCGGTAAGTCTCCCTGACACACACACCAGACATATACCCCCCATGTGAGAAGCAGGTGGCTGTGGTGTGGTGTGGGCGATTTCATCGTCCATCATTCCCACCTGAGGGCGTTTTGGCGTTCGGTGAGCTTGTGGTACTCGGCGACAGACCTGTTCACGTCGATGTCGGGAAGCGCCACACCTGACGACGCATGACAGCACAGCAATCGCGTGCAGTACATCCATTGCCTGACGTGACGTGGCGTGGCGTGTGTCTGTTGTATGTGTGTGTGTGTGTGTGTGTGACCTTCGGGCATCTCGATAAGCGGGACGATGTCCTCCATGCCCTCAGCCTTCACACACACACACACACACACACAGATCGTCGTCTCCCTCACAGTATCTCTGTATGCGCTTGTGCGTCTGTTGACCTCTTCCTTGAGCTTCTTGCAGAGCTCCTGGATGCCCAAAGCACGCCTGGCACACACAGGGGTCGTGACATGAACACATCCACACCTGTCTGTCGGGGTGTGTGTGTGTGTGTAGGCTGGTCAGTCAGGTCCCTCCCTGACTTGTCTCTTTGGAACTGGTAGAAGCTCCTCTGTATCATGTATTCGGGGTCGGCGCCCTCCACGCGCATCAGGTTCAACAACATGTTGTAACTGATTGACACACACAGGAGAGAGATGGACGAACAGCCTGCAGGTCTCTTCTTAGCTAGTGAGCAGCCAGCCGTGGTGTGTGCTGTGTTGTGTTGTGTGTACCCACCCTAGGTGGAATTGGCTGTCGAGTCTGAGTGCCTGGCCTGTGAACATGCCCTTGGCCGTCTCGGGCTCAACTTGCTCGTCAAACATCAGGATCGTGAAACCTTCAAGCCACACAGCATTCATCCGGCGCATGACATGATATGCCTCATCTCCACGCGCATGCATCTATCGCATTCCTCCCTCCCTGCCCGCCTCACCTCTGTCATCGAGGCCTCTCCTGCCCGCCCGGCCACTCATCTGAATGTACTCACCTGAACACACCAACAGACAGAGAGGTGGACAGGATCTCACAGGTGTCCAGATGTGTGTGAGATCATTGCTTTGCTTTAATTACCGCTGTTGATCCACCTGAACTCCTGCCCGTCCCACTTCTTGATGCTTGTGAAGACCACCGTCTTGGCGGGCATGTTGACGCCCATCGAGAAGGTCTCCGTCGAGAACAGCACCTTCAGCAGACCCTCCTAGACACACACACACACACACAGCACAGAAAGACCAAAGATCAACCCATCGTCGGCACAAGCCAACACACAAGAAGACAGGCACAAGCTAAGCAAGGAGATCTCTGCGGATCTATGCGAGCTACGGCTGATGAGGGTTCCAAAAGCACACGAGAGGCTGCTCGGCACAACGGGAGCGGTCTTGGAGAGAAAACGGCTTCATCACAACTTTGGCAAAACGCTCCCTGACGGGCTCGAACCGTCGACCTCGAGCTCATAAGACTCGCGCTCTAACCAACTGAGCTAAGGGAGCTACGCCCGCGTGGGGATCACTCAAGGTCTTGACTGATCTCTCTGTCCATCATCTGTCCTTGGAATTTCGCCCTCCGTGTGGTGTGTGGCGCGGTGTGCTGACCTGGAAAAGTATTTCGATGACCTCCTTGATGATGGGGAGGAGCCCGCCGTGGTGGATGCCGATGCCGCGCATGAGGAGGGGTTTGATGTAGAGGATCTGCGGGAGGGCCCTGTCCTCGTCGGCCAGCGTCTTCATGGCGTTGTCGAAGATCTGCTCCACCATGCGCTTGTCGTCATCTCCCTGGGTGGGTGACCAAACACACACGCAGAGAGGTGCGCGCGAGGAGACGGCCGGGCGTGTGTTTGTGTGTGCGGTGTGTGTGATACGCACGAGAAGGTCGATTTTCTTCATGGCGACGGCGTTGCCCTCCACGTCACGCTTGGAGAAGGAGAAGATGATGGCCGGCGTATACGACCTGCACACACACATCCACACATACAGACAGACAGGCACAGATGAGCGCACATCCGCCCCGCCATGGATGGCTGGTGTGGTCTGGTGAAGTGGTGCGCATGTGCATATGTACTTTTCGTGGCACATCTTGACGATTTTCTCGAGGTCGCTTCGGTTGCGGTCCCTGTTCTTGGCCAACTGTTTCTTGGTCAACATCTGACACACACACCCGCACCGCGCGACAGATGCACCGCGGTGCACATCACATTTATCGTATGTATCGAGCTGCACGCAGACAGACATTCATGCGGCCGTCCGTCCCATCACACACGTGAGCCGACCCTGCTGCGCTGCGTGTGTGGTGTGCATTGCCAACAATTGGTGCCTACGGTGCCCACATACCTTTTGGTCTTCGATGTCCTTGCCGATGCTGGCGACGGCCTCGGTGAAACGCGACTCCTTGAACTGATCGATGAGTCACCCACCCATCACACGCGCACATACACACGAGAGTGCCATCCATCCATCCATCCATGTACTCCCCGCC